>JAMPIV010018059.1:107500-167167 GCA_024509875.1 Oreohelix idahoensis | reverse complement strand
TGATAGTAAACCTTTGTGAAATAATTCCTTCCTTCAATAGATAGTCTATCTCTTCCTTCAAAGCTTTCTCTCTTAGCAAACGGAATCGAATATGGTTTCATACAGACAGGTGTGGGGTCTATCAGTTTCATATCATATTCCAATAGGTTTGTATGCCCTGGTCGGTCTGTTAACACCTCTGCATGATTATTTAGAACCTGTTGTACTCTCTCTTTCTGAGTTTTCGTTAAATGTGTACTGATTTTCACCTGTGCCGCTGTCTCACAGGGGTGTAATGGATATTCAAATGATGAAAGTGGTTCCTTTTTCATCTCCATGGCAATGGACAAGGTCAACAAGTGTGTCTCTTCCTGATGTTCTCTTTCCAAATATTTCTTCAGGAGATTCACATGATAGATTTTTTCTTTCTCCTTCTTATCTATCTTATAATTTGTTCTAGACACCTTCTCTAAAACTGTATATGGACCCTGCCATCCAATTTGTAACTTATTCTGACTCCCGGGCAAAAGAAGCAGTACCTTCTCTCCCACAGCCAAATCTCTGTCTTTCGCCTTCCTGTTATAATAGGCAGCATGTTTCTTCCTGGCTTGTTTCAAATTTTCATTGGCAAGTTTCCAGCCAGTTTTTAAACGAGTGGTCAGCTCATTCACCTATTGGTATGAAGATGTAATGTTTTCCTCTGCCTTTTCATCAGTCCACGTTCTTAACAAAGCTACATATGGACCTTTAATTTTGTGGACCTATTTGTCCATGCACCGGTATGGTCTCTTCCACTCGAAGCTCTATAGTGATGATTTTTTCCTCCCAGAATTATCATGCATAAAACGACCGCTACCAATTTTTTTTTGGGGGCTTTCTCCCCACTTAAAATTCTTGATGAGAGATTTCCTCTCTACATCCTCTTCCTCCAGTTTGTTTAAGTCCGATTGAGGGATTTTCGGCTTATCCTGGGGTAAGACATCTTTTTGCACTCTCCGCATAGTGGCCATTGTAAAGCAGTTAAGTGAAGCTTGTCCGTGAAAAGGGGCTTCCCATTCCATTTGGTCCACTTTATCAAATCTATTTTTCTTTTTATTATCAGGCCTAATTTTGCCCCGTGGCGTGTCCAGGTCCTGATCAATGTTCCCACTTGTGGGTGTTCCCTCATGTGCTATGCTACACCTTTCTACAAAATTCTCAATGTCCCATCTTGCTTTGGGACAATAATAATTGTGAGCCACCTTTTGAATGATGGTACCTATCTTCTCATGGTCCCCATCTGGTTTCACATGTAGGCTCCTTATTAAGTCTGCCCTATATCTTTTAGGAAGTACCAGCTGTCCCTGACCTTTGGATCTAGCTCCAGTCTTCCTATACATCAACTTGTTTTTCATGTAAAAAATCTCCCTTGCCTGGAGTTGTATGACAAGTTGACAATTTTCTGAAACAAGGCTTGAGTGTTTTATCCCCAGCCTGTGCCTTCCTCATCTCTTCTGGAGTGGTATCCAACATAATATCCTCCTCCTGTCTTGAGGTCGACCTGACCTGAAGGGTGGCCATATACACAGGTTTCCTTCTGCAACGGTCAGTGTCATGATTGTCCATCTGACAATTTTTACACCACCTTTTTCCTTGGTTGAAAGATTTTCTTTCATCATATTTCCTTTCATCGAATTGTGGGGTTTTATTTTTATTTTCATACCGTGGCCTATCAAACTGGTGCTTACCTTTGTTTTGATCCCTAGGATCAAAATTATTAAAGTTCTGTGGTGCCCTAAAGTTATCCACTTGTTTCTTTTTATTACCTGTTACCTCTGCTTGAGCTGCTTGATACCTTTCAGCAACATTTAGCAACTCACCCAGCCTCTCTGCACCTTGTTCCATGAGAAACTTTCTCAGGTCTGGAGCCCTGGACTCTCTTAATTGCTCTATAAGGACCATTTCCTTAAGATCTTGGGTTTTCCCCAGAGAAGTCCATTTCTCCAAGTATGTCTCTATTCGTGCAGAGAACTGGTGATAGGTTTCACCTGACAGTAGTTTAGCATTCCTAAATTTTTTCCTATAAAATTCTGCATTCTTTTCATATCTTAACAAAAGAGCCTGCTTTAGCATGTCATAATTTTCCTGATCACTTCTGCTCATTTTTGCAAAAACTTCATAAGCTGCCCCACGAAGTCCCTGAGATAACTTTAAGCTCCACCTTTCTCTCTCTAACCCATATGTGGTAGCTAATAGTTCATACCTATTTAGATAGCTCTCTATATCATCGTCTTTCTCAACAAAATGATCTAAATGAAAATTCATAGCTGAGGTTGAGGCTCCTTGGCTAGCAGTGGCATCAGAGGCAAAGGGACTGGCACCATTTTCAGGAGCATGGCCTTGAAACTCAAACTCCCTTAGTCGTAACTCATGTTCCCTTTGTAATCTCTTCTCCTCCTTTTCTGCTTCCCTCTCTGCAGTCAATCTTCTTCTGCAGCTAATTTCTTCTTTCTGCAGCTAATTTCTTCTCTTCCCTTTCTGCAGCCAATCTTTTTTCTTCTCTTTCTGCCTCCAATTTCTTAGCCTCAGCCTCAATCTGCAACCTCTTAGCCTCAGCCTCAATCTGCAACCTCTTAGCCTCAGCCTCAATCTGCAACCTCTTAATCTCTTTTTCAGCTTCTAATTTTCTTTCGGCCTCTTTTTCTAATCTTCTTTCTTCCCGTTCAATATATTTGTCACATTCAGCAGTGACATAAGAAATCATAATTTGCCCGTCCATTCCTAACTCTTTCGCAGTCTGTACAGCAGCAGATCGAAATTTTGCCAGGTCGGCCATTGTCTAACAGATAAATGTCTAAACAATTTTATCTATGACTAATTAACTCAAGACAACACAGGCACTGTGAGCTCAACCTTATTTATTTTCACCCCAGGATCCCTTTTAATTCTTATTATTCCCTGAAGTGAATTACCCCCAATATTTGTAGTAGGGAAAGGTTCAAAATCCCGAGGGCGGGGCCCCAATATATGTGGTAAAGTGGGATGTTATGATATTTATAGGGGACTTAGTGTACTGACTGAGATCAGCTGTGAAGGTATCTATATCTAATAAGAGTAGTGTATTATAGATAACCTTACTTACTGCCACATATGTATACCTCAGTCAGAATTATTCTGGAATAGTGTGATGACTACGTTATATGTCTAGGGTATGTGTATGATGAAGTGTAAGTCATAACAACAACAGACAGATAAACAATTTAATTTATTCCACCACACTTGACAACACTGTGACACTCACATACATATAACACTCTAAGAGGATATCTTAAAGGAGTCACTGATAACTTTTCAAATAACAATATGTATTCAGTGCTGTCATGAATGTATATGTGTCCTGATTCAAATACAAAGGGAACCAGGAATCACAATCAATTTTAATTACAAGTTATATGTACAGAATTTATTAATATGATTCTTGTAGTGACATATATTATTAATGGTATCCTATGTGTGTCAGTTGTGTAGTGGTAATATGAGGTAATACTGGTTTTGTTTTGTTCAAGCTCTGTTGGTATTTGTCATCATGACTTCAATAGTTTGTTTCTATTGGAACTAGTATTGGAGATGTTCTCAGTTCCTGGTATTAAAACAATTAAATTCCCCTCTTAATTTTAGTTTATAATGTCATTTTAAGATGGGGGTACATAATGTTGAGCTCCATGGCCACACTCTCTTATCTTGCGTGATGACTGCAGTAAAAGACTCCTCTGCTCGATTACTTAAATGAGTTCTGGAGCCACCCCACTGGTTGCTATATGGACCAAGGAGTATGCTGTCCACCTCTGGCTTCAGCAAAGCTCTGACCAGGTGCTGCTCAATAACTTTAAGACCACGGTCCCTGAAACAAGAAGGTTGTACCTTCTACGTCAGAACTAATTTATACTCCATTTCTACACTGAGCACAATACATCACAAACATTGAGTTCAGAGCGTTAGGCCAACTGTCAGCTTCATCTGAAATACTTTATACCAGTATTTCCCTCCCTAATGGTTACTACGCCTCTGCAATTCCAGCATTATTTCTTTCTAGTTAATAATCTAGGTGTCAGTGTACTGTTTGGCCATTCCATGCAGTTTTACTTTCCTCCGACACCTTCTGTTCAGGCTGGAGCACTATAGGCTTTACATCATGTTCGCTACTGAACCACACATATATACAGACATAAATTATAAATTTACATTCAATTTTCATTAAAAGATATTGAATATTTCAAGCTTAACACAATTCATGGAAATAATAATAAACAGTTTCGTTGACTGGCAATGAATATAGCACAACTCCGATCTGCCGATGTCCCAGGCTTTATTTTATAAAAAATATACACTGGTGCTCAACGCACTGCTTCTTAGTAGGTTTATTACAAGATGTGGCAATGAACAGACGCTCTGAATTGAGTATATTCGCAGCTCTACCCAATCAAACCATGTCTACACATCTTTTCAAAAAAGTACCCCTTTCTCACGTTTCCCCTGACAACACAAGATAGTATTTATAGTCCGACCAATCGTGTTTAGTCTTTCATTTGTTGCGCTCCAATCAAATAGGAGTTAACATGGTAGGCTATTTCCGTAACGTAATGTTTTTTCAAACACGTTATAAAAAAATTTTATGAGCAGAAATGATTTCATGCTGTCAGGCACCCCCACTATTTTATTTTGGCCATAACTTGGTAATTCCTAGACTATTTGCGTAACGTTTTACATATTCTTTGTCAGCAAACCCTAAGGAACCCAAATATACGAATTTAATGGAGCCTGCGTTCAATATGCATTTTCTACCACCTCCTGTTCAGGAATAGAGTCGTGTCTGGGTACTGTCATGTTTTCAAACGTAAACCGGTATAATGTCATAATTCCCAATAAGCGTTTTTCAGGATTTTAAAACCTAACTCTGGTATGGGTAGTGAATTTTATCACTGTCGATTTGAAATAAAGTTAGTGCATGTGGCCTTACACGCGTGATGGCAGCAATTGTGTATCGCGCGACGCGTGTTTAGTGTTGCACGTGTCCCTGCTTTCTGCCTCTCCCTTCTCTCTATCCTTTAGTCCTTCTGTCTTTTAGTTACGCCGTGTATAAAATGGAATGAATGAAATATTAAATTAGGTCATTGATCAGCTTGCGTATCTCAAGGTTTTTCCAAGAAAGCGTGCAGCGACACAGTAGGCTTTTACTATCAACGTGAAAGCGTTACAATTTGCCGACGAAGTAGAAAACAAGGGGGATTTCGAGTACAGTCATTGTGACAGCACTGTTCTTTACCATTCTTCTTTCCTTTTATTAAATTTATTTGTTAGGCTTTGCATTTACGTTTTAATTTATATATGTGGATTAGAATAATTCACGACTGTTCCACATGTTCCACATGTTCCGGAAACGCTGTTTCATTATTGGTTAATAAATATAGGTTTTTTATTATTGGTTAAGACGATTTAGAGCTGTTTTGTTTATTGGTTAAGACGATTTCTTGGACAAGGGTACATCGTTTTCTATTCCAAGCATCTACGGATCTAGCTAAGGACCTTTTACTTGTCCTAGTTTTTTCATTCTTTTTTCCAGTGAAGTTTCGTTGGTTGGATTATTTACTTTCTTGTTTCGGAATTATTTCTTTTAGGTTTTAACGATTTCTTGTATGCATATTGTTCTTTTTTCGCTCATCGCTGTGGGTGTTTTACTTTTTTCCCATCTGCTTGTATCGCTCATTAATTTGGGGTATGTTTCTCACCCATCGTATGTTTTTGTAGTACCTTTAATATGTAATTCTTGTCCTTGTCACCTGTTTGTAACGGGGTGGGCTAACGAAGGGGTAAAACCCTGGAGGAAAACATTCATTGTTTATCATGTGAAAACCGTTATTTGTAGAACTGATTCAATACCGTTTTTATTGGTTTATATATTACTTATATGATTGGTTTAGCAACGTTGTGTTAAGACATTAGTAATATCCTCAAATTGATCTCAGTGACATAAAACTACTGGGGATCAAATATAGAATGGCGTCAGTACCATTACTCGTTTAACAGCGCTGGAGTCGAACGCTGTGCCACTCATGTCTCAATCAAGCACCCTAGTCTGTCGCGAGAAACACTGCACCCTAGTGTTGTGCACATCAAGGTCAGTATGTACTTCAGATCGAGGATTCCCCGTCGTGACCTTTTTTTTTTTTTTTTCAATGGAGGCGGAATGGACCTATCGGAAAATTGTATACCGGATATAAGTTTTCAAGCGATCTGTGTAACGATTTGCTGGTGGCGTGGTTGATCTTCAGGTAGTTTTTTTTTTTTTGTTCCCCTGAAACTGTCTAGTGTGCACTGGTTGGTTATTTTTCTTGTATCTTAATTTTAGTATCGAAGGATAAATTCAGTCTCTCTTCTCTCTTATCTTTCTTTCTTACCTTCTTTACTTCTTGACTTCTTCCGGGACCTTTTTCCGTTAGTGTACCGTGTTTGTCTTTTTTCTGTTTTTCAACTTTTAACTCTCTCTACTTCTGTGTATTTTTTTAACTCTGTTTCCTGAGACGTTCTTCCTTTCTTGAGCATTTATTTCTTTCTTTTTTTCTTTTCTTTTCTATTCATTTTTTCTTCGTTCTTTCATTCTCTCTCGCTTTTATTCGTCCGTTTCCTTTTTACTTTCTTTTCTAACTTTCTTTCTTAATCGATTCCATAATCATTACCCCTCTTTTTTTTTCTCCTCTTATTTCTTTTGTCACACTCTTCTTTCTTTCAATTAATTTCCTTCTTTCTTTTTCTTTTTTAGTTTCATTCTTGCATTTCCTCTTTATGTCCGTTCGTTATGTTAGCTATTTCCTTCCATCATTATTTCTTGACTATATTTATATTCCCCTTCCTGAACCATTTTGTCCTCTACCCAATACCGTTAACTGATAACACTGTTTCATGGTTACTCGAAGTAAAGCGGTTAAAGAATTCACTATTTTCTCCATCTTGTAACCGTTTAACAATAACCGTTTTCTATCCATCCAAAGGGCATTACGTCAAAAAAAAACACTGTACTTTCCATACCGGAATTCAAGTTACAACACTCACATTCTTGCTAGTTCTGATACTATTATCGGTGCGGTCGATGGTTTTTGTCTGGATTCACCATATTCCTGAAGAAAATTGTTCCGTTTTTCGCCCTCATGACGATTAAAAATTACTTCTTCCTTCCAGGTACTTAAAGCACTGTTCAAACGTCCCCGTCCGACCTCAGAATGTCGTTTACAATTGTTTCCCTTTCATCCGGAAAACTTGAAAGCCATTATCAAGGTTTTCGTGCGGCGATTCTCTTTTTTTGGGTGGTATGCCAAGGTCTTTCGGTAGCCTCTTGTACGGCGTAGTACCTATTTTTATATTTAGATTCTTATGTGACCTACTTAGCTCTCACCTTCTTTCCTTCCTGACGAAGGCCGTGTCGGTCGCAAGGTCGTTGGCTAATTCTTTGGTTTTGTCTGGGTTTTTTTTTTAATTGCCTTAGTAAAACGCGTCACCTTTTTTCGATTTTTTTTTTCTTTTGGTTACATCCATTCTCCATCTGGACACAATTTTGAGGCTCACGTTTTATTATGTTTTCTCAATTACTACTGCGTCATTGACTCTCACTTAACTACGTATATTTTCTACTTACAAAAGTGGCTCTGTGTGTTCTCAAGCTTCTCTCATCGCCATACATTCTCTACTTCAAAGGGGTTGGCAAAAATGCCTATGCGCTGACTGTTGTTTACTGTCTTCCCCCCATTGGTTACTGCACTTATGTCCACGCCTTAATAACTAATTAGAAAGTTGAGCTGTTGAACTAGGAACAGAAGAAAGTAACAAGGGGAGACAAGATGCTTCAGAAGGATTGTTTGTAATACCTTACATAGACCACGGTTCACAACAAACCTGTACTAAGAGCATTATAAATACTGGCAGTAGGGCACAACATAAAGAGGGGAAAACTTTACCAAAGGTCAGTCAAAAATCTGCTAACATTCAGATCGAATTGTACCAAAATCTACCTACTGTCAGACCAAAATCTGCCCTTCGGACCAAATTCTACCAGTCAGCCACAATGTACTAACAGGTAAGTTAAAATCTACCAACAGTCAAAACAAAACCTACCAACAGCAGATAGAAATCTGCCGATGCAGACCAAAACCTACTAATAGAGACTAAGATCCACCAACAGTTAGACCGAAATCGGCCAACAATCATACCAAAAACTAACAACATAAAAACACACACACTTAAGTGATATGTCATGGCGACAAGGTCAAAAGAGCGATGCCATGATACACTTATACGGACCGTCATACAAGAAAAAGGACTCGACCAAATTTGCGCTGAGCAAACGATGTTCGGAAGTGCGACAGAAAAGACGCTCTCAGAAGCGCAAATACTGGCGTAAAACAGACACATGTAGATCAATCAGTCAATCAATCAATAATCTTTAGCTCCTCAAGGAGCAAAAGCCTTCAACAAACATATGCCAAGTTGTCCTGTCACGTGCCATCAACTCAAGCTCTTTACATGTTTTCCTCTTTATCTTCACTTTTGTCTCTACTTCGCTTCTTGTTTCTTGGTCTATCTCGTGCATGGCTGGTAATTATGTACCGTGGCTTCACAAGGATGGTCTACGACTTGGTCATCTGAATATTTACCATCTTCTAGGTAAACTCCCCGAACTTACATACATTCTAAGTAATAATTTTCACATTTTTGGACTTTCAGAAAGTCGCCTAAATGACAGAATAACAGACGATGACATTGCGTTAAATGGTTTTTAAAAAAATAAAAAAAAAATCTATTCGGCGAGACGCAAGCAAAAAAACAAGAGACAGGTTATAACAGTTTATATTTTTTCCACTTCCCTTAATTTTCGCCGCAGAAACGACTTAGAGACAGCAGAGATAGAATGTGTATGGTTGGAAATAAAGCTACCGAATCAGGGCCCATTTCTGGTGGGATATCTTTATCGAAATCCTAGTGCAGGACCTATATGGTACGAAGATTTCACCATAATGATGGACAATGTATTTGCCACAGTCAAGGAGGTTGTTCTTCTTGGTGATTTCAACATCGATATACACAATTCAAATCTAACATGGAAAAATATAATATTATCGTACAACTTAAAAACAAATAGTTAACCAGCCTACAAGAGTAACACAAGCATCAACCACACTAATCGACCACATCTACGTAACTTGCCCAGAAAACATCATAGAATGCTCTGTCCCTAATATTGCAATGAGTGACCACTATCCAGTATGCTGTACATGGTCAAAGAATAAATGTAAAGTTCCGAAAAATAAACATGTAAGTATCAAATTTAGAAGTTTCAAACATTTCAGTAAGGAATTATTTTTAAATGACTTGCTAACTGCACCTCTCGCCCGTGTTTACCAACTTCCTGATCCGGATGACGCTATTGAATACTGGACAAAAATTTTTTATAATGTTTTTGACACGCACGTACCAGCTAAGGAAATTCGCGTCAAACGACAATTAAAATCTCCGTGGATCACGCAGGAAGTGTTGGAGGCTATGAGGCAGAGAGATCAAGCGCACAAAAATAAGGACCTCAACACATACAGGGTATACAGGAACAAAGTTCAATATTTAATTCGGAAAGAAAAGAAAAATCGTTTTAGAAATATAGTTCAGAACAAATCAAATAGTAAGGAAATATGGAAGGCAATTAACACCTTAGCGAAAAAACGTAATGCACCAGACTCATTCTCTTCCAACACTTCATTTACTTGCACCGACTTCAGCAATCACTTTCAAGCAGAAATAAACGGTCTGAAATCCACAATACCACCTTCCTGTAGTGACTTAGACAAACTTTCAGCATTCTGTAAAAACAAATGTACAAACTCAGTTCCACCCGACATTCCTTTTATGACAGTTAATGAAGTGTATAACTATCTTATTGGCCTTAAGGATAATAGCTCATCAGGGCTTGACGGAATTAGTAATCGAATACTGCGTTACGCCGCACCAGCTATTAGTGATTCACTAACTTTTATATATAATCAATGTATTGCTAAAAGTTATTTTCCTTCAGCCTTTAAGATTGCCAAAGTATATCCTCTCTTCAAACCTGGCTCGTCAGATAACAGTAATCTTGGTAACTATAGACCTATTTCTCTTTTATCATCGCTTTCTAAACCACTAGAAAAACACATACATAAAGCAACACTACATTACCTAGTTAGCAATGACTTGCTAATTGACAGTCAGTCAGGGTTTCGACAAAAGCATTCATGCCACACAGCTCTAACTAAGATGATAGACAACTTGCACCTAAACATAAATAACGATAACATATGTGGAGCAATCTTTGTAGACTTTAGGAAAGCATTTGATATGTTAGATCACGCTGTTTTAATAAGAAAATTAGAAACAATGAAAGTTAACTTTAAACTAGTGACATTACTTAAATCATTCCTGTCCGACAGACAGCAAGTAGTGTGGTACAATAACTCCTTGTCAAGCCCAACTATTATTGACACTGGTGTTCCTCAGGGTTCTATTCTCGGCCCTCTACTTTTTTCCATTTACATAAATGACCTTCCACTACACATCGAGCACTCATCCTGCGACCTATTTGCCGATGACTGTACCATTTATACTAGTGATAAAAGTTGCAACACGCTAGAAATATTATTACAAAGCGACACAGACAATCTTATTAAGTGGAGCAATGAAAACTGCATGCAAATATAAATCACTAAAACAACATGTATGATAATATCAACTAGACAAAAATTTTTTTACAAAACTCGCCGAAAAACAACACTTCAGCTCTACATTGGAACCTCTTTAATTGAAAAATGTAAATGAATATCAAACACTAGGACTCATAATTGACCAACATTTAAGTTGGAATTCGCATGTACAAGCACTGACCAAACAAACGGCACAAAAAGTTTACCAGTTAGCTAAAATCAAACATTCCCTAGATGAGGAGACACGAAAAATGTTCTATACATCCCAGATACAAACACATCTAGACTATTGTTCCACAATTTGGGATGGCTGCACCATGTCCAACACTAAAAGACTCTTTTCATTACAAAAACGTGCAGTGCGCCTAATTTCAGACAAAAACCTCACACAGTGTGTAGACGCATATACATATCTTAACATATTACCACTAAGAAAGCGCCTTCTCTTCAACAAAGCCAAATTTATTCACAAAATCTTGTCACAGAATGCTCCAACGTATCTGTGGCCTATTTTCAAAATACAGCGGAAGACGCAGTCAACGCTTAAATAAATTACACATGCCCAAGCCTAGGCTCGACTTATTCAAGAAAAGTTTAGCTTTTTCTGCTGCTCATCTGTGGAATACTCTTCCACACGACTTAAAAAAATACTCTTAGTCCATATTCATTCAATCACAGACTTTTCAAATACATCATGAGTGCAGATTATATGCCACCCTAATTTCGTTATGTTCTTAAATAATTACGCTGTCACCTCAGGGGCGCATTCCCATAGTCAGTTATGACTGAAGGGGCTATTATTATTATTATTATTATTACATAACATCATATGTAGGTTTTAAAGTTAATTTTGTCCTGTTTAGTATAAATTATGATACGCATCTGTAAATTTGTGTAACTGTTATTGTACTGTTACAATGTTGGGATTTTATTTTATTGTACTTTCTTGTTATTTTATTATTTAAGTAACATTTAGGATACGTGTGAGAATAAATAGATTAACTATGGAAGAAGAGAGAAAGGAAGGGCAGAATGTTAGACGGGCCTGCGTGACCAATTCTAAACCCTTTGAAAATAAAGTTCGTTCGTTCGTTCGTTCGTTCTATCTATCTATCTATCTATCTATCTATCTATCTATCTATCTATCTATCTATCTATCTATCTATCTATCTATCTATCTATCTATCTATCTATCTATCTATCTATCTATCTAATTATCTAATTATCTATCTATCTATCTATCTATCTATCTATCTATCTATCTATCTATCTATCTATCTATCTATCTATCTATCTATCTATCTATCTATCTATCTATCTATCTATCTATCTATCTATCTATCTATCTATCTATCTATCTATCTGATAATGTTTGTACTTTTCAACATATGTTATGTCATGCTTATAAGTAATTAATGTTAATATGAGTGTGCTATATTATTATTTTACTTTACAACGTTGAATTCCTTGAATTTGATATGTAAAATGCATATGAGAATAAATGAATTCAGTATGAAAGGTGAGAGAAAGGAAGGGCAGAATGTCAGACGGGCCTGCGTGCCCAATTCTCAACCCTTTGAAAATAAAGTTCGTTCGTTCGTTCGTTCGTTCGTTCGTTCGTTCGTTCGTTCTGCCTTTATTACCCTGGGGTTCCAGAATAAGGACTGCCATGTAATGCTAGCATATATTGTCAGACAAGTGTAGAAACAAATAATACCATGTTTCTTTTCGCTCCATATGGAGATAGGAGCCATTGCATCTTGCCCACGAAGCGTGCACTAATGTATTCATATTCTATTGCAGCTGTAGTTTCAGTAGACATTAGTTTTACATGAGGAGGTTGCCAGCCACGTGCACAATCTCGTATGTGTCGCCTCTACTGGCATGCCTGAGGGGGCACTTTACCTTTTCTTTAAGCAATAACGCGTTCTACATAAAACGATGCCCCTGTCACGGGATTGCCTCCACTTGCTTTGCAGTAGTGGTCCACTAATGGTCACAACGCAAGCGTATCTAAAAGTAGGTCGTCCAAGGTATCAATCTTCGTGCAAGATTACTCTTGGCAAAGATATAGATGGAAGATGAATGTCGTTTCTACCTTAGGGGAGCCTTCACAAGAAATTCCCAGAAGTCAAGAACAACCGCAGCTTAAGGACTGAACAAATTTGTTAACTTATTATCTGGCCTGTCGCCTTTTGTGAAGGGTTTATGCAATAGTTCTGGCCCGTCAGGCCCCCAGTTGGAGTAATCCAACGAATGCCCTCTTATAAGTAATGCTCTCTCTCTCTCTCTCTCTCTCTCTCTCGCTCTCTCTATATATATATATATATATATATATATATATATATATATATATATATATATATATATATATATATATATATATATACATCAAGAAGAACTGGCTCATACGTTTGGTTTCGTACATATAAACTGAATCGACTATTATTGTTTAGTTAAAAATAACATACAACAAATTTAATAGTCAATTAGTCTGTAACATGTGAAAATTAATATGGAAAAATTGGGTGAAAGTTATATTAAATTTTTCCTCATTGAGGTTTTGGTAGGTGTTAAAAATAATGTCCGTATTTTTGCTGTAGCTTGTTTTGTAAAACTTAGCTCCAGATGCGTCCTGCAGCTGTGGTTTCCGTCACTTATTTTTGTTGGTGAGTACACTTCTCCACATAATTCGTCCACTGTAGGCGGTTGGTGATGATACTCTTCTCTCACACTAGTGGCGTAGGAACTTCAGTACTTAAGTCTGATGTCTTGTAACCAAGTGTGACAAATTAGAAAGAAACAAATGCCTCATTACATTTGTTCTCCGCAAACTAACTGGCCCATTTTCATGCGCTCCACCCACGAATGTTAACCTCTCAGAAGAATTAAATTCCCGAGCACACAATGTAACTCAGGGAATTTGATGAAAATTCACCAATATTCTTCTGGGTGTCAACTAGGAAATTGCGTCTGGAGTGCATGGATAATGATTTGCCTGAATTACAATTAAAAAGGTAAATAAATCTCACAAAATGATTCTATACACTTTAGGCACATGTGATGTAATCATCACTCATTACTCGTCGCTACTCCTTCGGGGTCTAGGGTCGCTCTGCTGTCGGGTTTCCCGCACGACTAGGCAGACACAATCACCAGCTCTTGCAGTAGTGGTTCATGCATATACTGTTTTCATATGTTGAGGTTGCCAGCCTCATATATATAACCACTTAGCAAGAAACATGTAAAATTTACATTAGTAAATAAATTGTTTACACTTACCCCGAAATTTTGGGAATACACACTTCTCCTGGCGCAGATTAGAATGGACCCACAGCCCTGTATTTCGATGCTGTTCGAATCACTTAAGTGAGAAATTCCTCTTATGACGGGTGAAACTCTGGGTCTGGAAATGTATAATTCCTCTTATGACGGGTGAGACACTTTGTCTGGAAATCTATTTGCTCTTATGACGAGTGAAACACTTGGTCTGGAAATCTATAATTCCTCTTATGACGGATGAAACACTTGGTCTGGAAATCTCTAATTCCCCTTATGACTCCTTGTGATAAAATTCCCAAGTTTCCAGTCTTGTATTAAAATTGCGGGTTTACTTGTACTTCCAAAGTTGCCCAATACTCGATCTGGTACTTATAGTTGTGGATTGATAAGTCCTATCCTCTTTCCTCTGGCTTGTAGGAGGTGTTTAGTTGCCGCTGCGATGCAGTCTGTCTGTGTGCTGTGACTCCGAGTTTGTTAGATTATATCTCACAATCCTTAGTTTCAAATCCCAGCTGTGTTTCCGCCGAAAGTTCCAATCAAATCATAGTAGATTCTGGCGAACCAATCCAATCTATCTAGCACTGTTTGGGTGGGGAAGTTTATCATTACTCATCCCACGCGTATTTGAAAATATTAAATTTAACATGCACGCGTGGCCTCTTTCAACAGTGATGTCATATCGTTATCTAAGACTTCCGGCGCACCTCTGCTTATCACCTTTATCTGCATATCTACGCCACACAGATGTCTGGTCAAACCATATTAATTTCTTTCATCGTATCACATACCGGCTTGTGTCAACATGATCAACAGCTTTCCAATGGGGTCAAATGTTTGACCGCCCCATTTCCACAGGCGGTCAGACAGATTAGGCGATAAAACATTATCGCTGGCCGGGTCACCAAACCTGGCGAATCGTAACAACAGTCTGGGAGTGTGAAACAATAAGATACGCATTACTCCCGTAGCAAATACTGCCATAGGGGAGTGGTGTTAAAGAATTTACCATGCTATGTCCAGCATAGAGCAAAATCATGAAAATAACGAATGAAAAGGCATGATTTATGCCAATTAAAAGCGATGAGTGAGAAAAATGAAGAAAAAGAAGGGATACTACCGGAGAGCTGAAGGTGTGAGAAATCACACAAAAGAGCATGTTCAGAATTTTTGTCATAGCCCCGGTCATGATTTGGTTACGTCACGAAGGAAGGAAGAATAAGAATTAGCCACACTGATTGCCTTATCGGTAATGTAATATGGCATCTTTTCAAACCAAACTTGCAATATTGTCATGGCGCGTTCCGGCATGTGAACGAAATTGCACGTCTGTTGAAATAACGTGCATATCTTCCCATTATACTTCATTGCTTTTCGGAGGACAAATTTCAGGAATTTCCCGATTTATATTAAACAGTTCGGGTCAGTATGAACAAGTGTCTACATCATACATTTACATAATTAGCCAGCAAAGCATCAGATGAAGCTTCTATGCTTTTGTGCCACTGTTTCCGTGTTCCTGCAATTCTGAAGAAAAATAGAAATAAATAAAATGACCACGGAAGAAATTAGTGCCGTCATCAGGGCATGCAGCAGAATTCGCACAACATAATTGTGTCCCGGCATATACCTTGTAGTGGTGCGTCACTGACTCATGGTATCTAATAATTATTCTGTTCATGTCCACTAACTAACAACACGCTATGCTGACTAAGAGATGTAATGGTTAAAATATCCACATACAAGCGAGGGCGAACAATTATATCCCTTGATCCATGTAGCAAATAAAATGATTTGCTGGGGAGGTTATGATGGTATCCTAACAAAGAGTGAAATAAGTGCATGCAGTAACCGTGCGAGGTCAAGCAAATGTAGGTCCCTGATTCTATAAATGATGATGATGAATTGTGTACAGGGAACCTAACGCTACCTCCCTAGATCTCACACGGTCTCTCTGTTGGCTCTAGTGTAGGGTGTATGATGTACCTATTGTCTAGGGGAGAAATGAGATGATAGTACACAACACACAAACACTTTACTTTTCTATGAGAAAGTTAATAAAACAGGTGTTAAGTTTTCTTTTGAACTGAATATTTATAATTTAATCTGCCTGTCCAGTCATATCTTTTGGACAGGTCTTGAAAATAAGGACAAGATAGTTTACAGAAAAGAGGGTAATAAAACAACTGGACTTTCTGTCCACACAAATAAAGTCAAGATATATTTTTCACTGAAAGAACAGTTCACAGCTACAACTGTAATCCTATAAAGGGAGAGTCACTGTGTATGAGGGGCTGTTGTGTCATCATACCCCTTGAAATTCCAGAATATCATTTGGAAACTCAGTGAATGTTATTTTTTTACAAAAGTGTCAGATGTACCCAGATGTATGGCACATCACCTGGGGTTATTTATAAGGAAATTCTCTCCTGAAGATGCAGACTCTTTCACTCGTTCAAGCTCCTCCGTGTTCTTATAATAGTAGAAATGACTGGATGGAGGCTTGAGGGCTGTATTCACTTTCAGCTGGCTTCCTGCCACCAGTCGGTAACAGGGAATAAAACGCTGGAACAAAAGGATACCCAGGCTTTACATCTACTCACTGAGATTATTTAATATTTTCCTACCAGGATATGGGGGTCAGCCTTGCGTGCCGTACATGTGCACAAGCCCCTAACTTTGTTTGACTCCCTCCTTGCTGTGACCACACCTCAGGTCCCTATGGCAGATACGCCACTGTACCTTTACATCTTTTTCCTCAATACAATAATGTGGGGTAACCACATTTCCGTTGGTATGATTTTCTCTTTTCTTTTTATATTATAAATGCTTCAGGCATGTAAATAGTGTTCATAGAACACAGAGGCTTACTACTATAATACTTTAATAATATAACAGCATAATCATGACAACATACATCAATTAGATACATTTTAAGATGAGGACGCAACAATGTCTACTACCGACATGTTCTTCATTTTCCCTCAATATCAATACCCAATTTTGTTTGCTGTGGAATTAAACATAACAATTCATACATCGTCCTTACCACAATTTCAAGAAATATAAACAAATGATGCTGACTTGCAAAGCAATGGCCGCAGTTTCACTCTGCACTGGTCTCAGGCTGGGAAATATTTATTTTACTTTAAATTTACCACAGCTGAATCTCAGCAAAATGTTTAATGTAATTTATTTTAGACAACTGGCAATTGAATAAGGAAAACCCCTTGCTAATATTGGGTACCACTAGCCAATCAGAAGCGGGCGACTACCAGATTTCAAAATGCAGTTTTTGAAAAACAAAAAACAATTCCAAACTACACCGCGTCTGCTATTTAATTGGCTAGCCTATGTTAGTTGCCATACAACAAAAACGTTTCGTTGATAACCAATTTCCTATCGCCCCCCCTTCTCACCCTATACCCTCTGTACTCAAGCGAATTTGAATATTCACCTCAATGCCTCTTTCTACGCGATCGTCCCTTAACGTTATGAAAAATTCAAGTAGGGTTGACTATCTGTCTGGTCTACCGTCTTGGACATTTTATTTTTCCTTCATAACTTCACTAATACTGGGGCTATCATAGTATTTAAAACATATTCTTGCTTAGGGGAGTCTCAGCTATCTTATCATATAAGTTTTATGTTCAGTTTCCTATTAATAAAGATTTTCATTTTTGTCACTGTTCGTTCGTCAAATAATATTTTACACAAGACCACCATTTCCTCCTTTCTCCTCTCCCGCTTAGCCTATGTGATTCAAATGCTACTTGTTTTAGTGACGCCAGTAATTCTACAACGAGTGGGGACAAACTGTCTGTGTGTTTGCCTCCGATGGCGTTTGCCGCCGCGTGTAGATACGCATGGCAGAGTGTGGCAGGCAAATCGGGTGTAGACGTGGCGGGTTAACAAGTTGGGTTTTATGATTTGAATTTTATCGTGTTTCACTACCAAATTGTAAGACTTACTACTGATTAACCTGTTAAAAAACAAAATATTACGTTAATTCAGATAGTATTGTGCGGCGCTCTTCCGCCAATTAATTAATTTTATCGGTTAGGCGGCCGTGTATGCAGCAGATCTTACAAGTTTAAACATCGGTAGTACGTTGGCGAAACCGAAAATGCAGCGCGTTGTATATTATATATGCTATAGGCTTTTCGCACTGCACAAAAGGCAGTGGCGGGCGTGTGAGAGCAATTCCGTCAGACACAATCGGGCTGGTTTTATTTATTGTTGTTTTTATGACTAAAAACCATAGAAATGAGTAATTATCCTCGCAGATTTTACCACACACCTCCCCTCTTAAGCATGCATCACCATGCAGGTTATTATCTGCGAGATAACTTAGCTCAATGAAGTCTTATGCGTTTCTCTGATTTTCATCACATGGATGTCTGCTTAAAAAGTCGGCACCCACATTCGTCGGACCCGGGATATAATCTATCCGGAATGAGTATGGCTGCAGTAATAAAGACCATCTCAATAATCTGGAATTTTCATGCTTCGCTTGTGACAGGAACACAAGAGGTGAATGATCCGTTTGGACCACAAATGTCCTGCCATATAAATAAATCTGAAATTTCTTTATAGACCATATCAAAGCGAGACATTCCTTTTCACTTGTTGAATTATTTTTTTCCGCCTTGTTCAACTTGCGGCTAGCATAAGCGACTGGTTTCAATTCCTCATCTGGTGAGGAAGACCTTTGCAACAAGGTAGCACCTAGGCCCACATTGCTTGTGTCACTTCTCACAATAAATTCTTGAGTTAAGTCAGGCAATTGCAATACTGGCCTGCTTGTAAGTTTTTCCTTCAACTCTTGGTAAACTAATTCGCACTGAGCAGACCAAATTATTTTATCAGGTTGACCTTTACGAGTTAAATCTGTCAGCGGAGCACATATAGAGTTAAAATTTTTAATGTACTTTTGGTAAAAACCACACAACGACACGAAAGATCGCACGTCTTTCTTTGTTTGGGGTCGAGGAGCTTTTTTCAATTTTTCCAGATTCTTGGGATCAGGGGTCATGCTACCCTGATGCACAGTATGTCCCAAGAATTCCAACTCTTTACAACCTATACAACATTTTGTTGGCCTGGCGGTTAAGTTAGCCTCTCTGAGTCTATCTAACAGCATATTCAAAGAGGTAACGTGTTCCTCAAATGTTTCCGTAGCAATGAGGATATCGTCCATAAAATTCGAAATACATGGATTTTTTCAGGGGATCCAGCAGTTTTCGCATCATCCTTGAAAACACACTCGGAGCATTTTTCAACCCAAACGGCAACATGTTGAACTCATAATGACCTTCCGAGGTGCTAAATGCTAAATAAGGTCGAACCTCAGGCTTTACTGGAATTTGGTAATAGCCCTTGCTAAGATCCACCTTAGAAAAATATTTTGCCTTGTTCAGTCTGGCAAATAGTTGAGTAGTATCAGGTAATGGATCCACCTGACCTTCTGTGACAGCATTCAGTTTCCTGTAATCTATACACAGTCTATGTTCTCCTGATGGTTTCCGCAACAGAACCACGCAGGAACTATAAGGAGACTCACTATGAGAAATAATCCCTTCTTGTAACAAATAATCTATCTCCTCTTTTAAAGCTTTCTCCTTAGCGAATGGAATAGAATAGGGCCTCATACAGATAGGTGTTTGGTCTAGTAGTTTCATATCATATTCCAACAAATGGGTGTTACCCGGTTTATCTGTCAACACATCTGTATGTTTCTCAAGGATCTGTCGAACCTTCTCCTTCTGCCCTTTTGTCAAGTGATTGCTGATTTTCACCTGCTCAAACGTTTCACGGGTTTTTCAGTGGATATTCAAATGAGGAGAGAGGGTCATTTTTCATTTCGGTTGCAATAGACAAGGCCAATAAGTGTGTCCCTTCCTGGATTTGTCTGTCCAGATATTTCTTCAACAGGTTCACATGATAGACTTTTTCCTTTCCCTTTTTGTCTATCTTATAATTGGTTCTGGATACCTTTTCCAAAACTGTGTATGGTCCTTGCCATCCGATCTGAAGTTTATTATTGCTGCTGGGCAATAGAAGAAGTACCTTCTCCCCCACAGCAAGTTCCCTATCCTTCGCTTTTCGATTATAATAAGCAGCATGCTTTTTCCTGGCTTGTCTCAAATTTTCATTTGCCAGTTTCCAACCGGTTTGTAAACGATTGGTCAGTTCGTTCACGTATTGATAAGATGAGGGTAACAGTCTCCTCTGCCTTCTCATCAGTCCAGGTCCTTAACAAAGCTTCTAACGGACCTTTTATTGGCCTACCAAATAACAGTGTTGCGGGGGCCATTCCGGTGGAATTATGTGGTACTTCCCGGTACGCAAACAGGGCGGCGGGCAAGTAGTGGTCCCACGTGTCAGGTTTCTCATGTGTCAGCTTTCTCAGGATAGAAATGAGAGTCCCATTGAACCTCTCTACCTGGCCGTTCCCTTGGGGATGGTACGGGCTACAATGAAAGTGCTTGGCTTGAAACAACCTGAACACCTTTTCAGTTAGTTTCCCCTTGAACTGAGAGCCATTATCTGTCAAGATTTGATGCGGGAAACCTAACCTTGTGAATATCGTAAGTAATGCCTCTGCCACATGTTTCGAATCGATTGATGACAGGGCTACCGCCTCTCCCCACATAGAACAAGTGTCTACCAGAGTAAGGATGTAACTGTTCCTCCTCTTGGTCCGAGTGAGAGGTCCCACAATATCCACAGCAACTCTCTCAAAAGGGGATCCCACTATGGGCATTTCCCCAAGAGTTGCGGGAGCAGTCCAATGCTTTGGAGCTACTCTCTGGCATTCGGGGCAGGAGTGTACGTATCTCTTTATGTCTTCCGTTACCCCTGGCCAGAAATAATGACAAGCTATACGCTGTCCTGTTGCACTAATCCCCATGTGACCACTGAAGGGGATAGCATGACCTAACTCCATCACTTTTTCTCTATATGATTTAGGAAGGACCAGCTGACCATGACCAGCTGCACCAGTGCCGGCCTTCCTGTATAGCAATTTATTCTTCATATAGAATTCTCCTTTATTTGGAGGAGTATGGCTCTTTGGGAGTTTCTTATAGCACGGCTTCAGTGACTTATCTTCAGCCTGTGCCTTTCTCATCTCTTCGGGATGAGTATTTATAGGTTCATCTTCTTCCTTTCTGGATTGTGATCGGGTCTGGACTGCTGCCAAGACTACAGGTCTCGTTGGATTTCCCAAGTAGACATAACGACACCCCAATATCAGAGGGTAGATGGGTGCGTCTATCACTGCTGCTCTGATTATCCCTTCCACATAGCGAGTCTTCACTTGTATCCTGGCAATGGGAAGTTTCATGAGGGGTAGGTCCTTGGTCGCCCCTTGTATCTCCACTGTTTCTGTGGTATACTGATCTGGGTTCACCAAGTGCGAGCTCACCACAGCCTCAAAATCCAAACCTGTATCATAGAGGCACCTTATGGTGACATCATTGCATACAACATCCTCGCAAACTGGGGGGTGATAAGGTTCCTGCTGTTCAGCAGGTTTGTCCTTTCCCTCCTGTTTTCCCCTTTTCATAGCAGCAAATCCAGCAGGTTTACTTTTACAATACTTAATGTCATGTCCCTCCTTCTTACAATAAGTACAATACCATCTACTTTGATGATGAGGTTTTCTTTCCTCATTCCTTCTGTCCTTGAATTGTGCGGTTTTATTTTTATAATCATTTCGAGGCCTATCGAAGTTCTGCTTACCTCTGTTATCAAATTTATTATGGGTTTGAGGAGCCTTAAACTGATCTACTGGTTTCTTTTTAATACCAGCTACCTCTGCCTGGGCTGCATGATACCTTTCAGCGATATTTATTATTTCCTCCAGTCTCTCCGCACCCTGTTCCATGAGAAACTTTCTCATGTCTGGAGCCATGGACTCTCTCATCTGCTCAATGAGTATCATCTCTTTGAGATCTTGGGTTTTCCCCAAAGAAGCCCATTTCTCCATATACGTTTCCAACCGGGCGGAGAACTGGTGATAGGTCTCACCCGACAGTAGCCTGGCATTCCTAAATTTCTTTCTATAAAATTCTCCGTTCTTTTCGTATCTTAACAGAAGAGCTTGCTTCAACATGTCATAGTTGTCCTGGTCACCCCTACTCATTTTAGAAAAAACTTCGTAAGCTGTACCGCGAAGTCCTTGAGACAACTTTACTCCCCATTTTTCTCTTTCCAACCCATAAGTAGTGGCTAATATTTCGTATCTGCTTAGATACGACTCAATATCATCATCTTTTTCTATAAAATAATCTAAGTGGAACCCCATGGCTGATGAGGAGGCCCCCTGGCTTGCAGCGGAGTCGGAAGTGGAAGGGCTAGTTCCATTTTCCGGAGCATGGCCTTGTAGCTCTAACTCCCTTAGGCGTAACTCATGTTCCCTCTGTAACCGTTTATCTTCCTTTTCCGCCTCCAATCTTCTTTCTTCTTTCTCTCGTTCCGCCTCCCTGTGTAGACGTTTTTCCTCCTTCTCAGCCTCGAGTTCAAGTTTCTTTGCCTCCTTCTCAGCCTCAAGTTTCTTCTCCTCCAACTGCAGCCTCTTTATCTCAGCCTCTCGATCAGCCTCTAATTTCTTAGTCTCCCTAGCATCTTCTAACTGCACTCTCCTTTCCTCAGCTAACCTATGTTCTTCCCTAGTAATAAATTTGTCACATTCTGAGGTGACATAATCAACCAAAATTTGTCCCTCCATATTCATATCTCTCGCCGCTTGCACAGCTGCAGAGCGAAACTTGGCCAGATCTGCCCTCCTGAAAAATGTACCAACAAAGTTTCTATATATAACTAATTATAAATTTATTTAATTAAATCTGGGTTTCTGACACTTTCTTGACTTCCCAAAATCTTGGGCAAATATATTATATGGGGATTTCCTGGGAAAATTAGACTGTCCCCAATTTATGTAGAAAGTTCAATCTCGGACAAGCCTACCAATTATGTAGCAAATAAAATGATTTGCTGGGGAGGTTATGATGGTATCCTAACAAAGAGTGAAATAAGTGCATGCAGTAACCGTGCGAGGTCAAGCAAATGTAGGTCCCTGATTCTATAAATGATGATGATGAATTGTGTACAGGGAACCTAACGCTACCTCCCTAGATCTCACACGGTCTCTCTGTTGGCTCTAGTGTAGGGTGTATGATGTACCTATTGTCTAGGGGAGAATGAGATGATAGTACACAACACACAAACACTTTACTTTTCTATGAGAAAGTTAATAAAACAGGTGTTAAGTTTTCTTTTGAACTGAATATTTATAATTTAATCTGCCTGTCCAGTCATATCTTTTGGACAGGTCTTGAAAATAAGGACAAGATAGTTTACAGAAAAGAGGGTAATAAAACAACTGGACTTTCTGTCCACACAAATAAAGTCAAGATATATTTTTCACTGAAAGAACAGTTCACAGCTACAACTGTAATCCTATAAAGGGAGAGTCACTGTGTATGAGGGGCTGTTGTGTCATCATACCCCTTGAAATTCCTGAATATCATTTGGAAACTCAGTGAATGTTATTTTTTTACAAAAGTGTCAGATGTACCCAGATGTATGGCACATCACCTGGGGTTATTTATAAGGAAATTCTCTCCTGAAGATGCAGACTCTTTCACTCGTTCAAGCTCCTCCGTGTTCTTATAATAGTAGAAATGACTGGATGGAGGCTTGAGGGCTGTATTCACTTTCAGCTGGCTTCCTGCCACCAGTCGGTAACAGGGAATAAAACGCTGGAACAAAAGGATACCCAGGCTTTACATCTACTCACTGAGATTATTTAATATTTTCCTACCAGGATATGGGGTCAGCCTTGCGTGCCGTACATGTGCACAAGCCCCTAACTTTGTTTGACTCCCTCCTTGCTGTGACCACACCTCAGGTCCCTATGGCAGATACGCCACTGTACCTTTACATCTTTTTCCTCAATACAATAATGTGGGGTAACCACATTTCCGTTGGTATGATTTTCTCTTTTCTTTTTATATTATAAATGCTTCAGGCATGTAAATAGTGTTCATAGAACACAGAGGCTTACTACTATAATACTTTAATAATATAACAGCATAATCATGACAACATACATCAATTAGATACATTTTAAGATGAGGACGCAACAATGTCTACTACCGACATGTTCTTCATTTTCCCTCAATATCAATACCCAATTTTGTTTGCTGTGGAATTAAACATAACAATTCATACATCGTCCTTACCACAATTTCAAGAAATATAAACAAATGATGCTGACTTGCAAAGCAATGGCCGCAGTTTCACTCTGCACTGGTCTCAGGCTGGGAAATATTTATTTTACTTTAAATTTACCACAGCTGAATCTCAGCAAAATGTTTAATGTAATTTATTTTAGACAACTGGCAATTGAATAAGGAAAACCCCTTGCTAATATTGGGTACCACTAGCCAATCAGAAGCTGGCGACTACCAGATTTCAAAATGCAGTTTTTGAAAAAAAAAAAAAACAATTCCAAACTACACCGCGTCTGCTATTTAATTGGCTAGCCTATGTTAGTTGCCATACAACAAAAACGTTTCGTTGATAACCAATTTCCTATCGCCCCCCCTTCTCACCCTATACCCTCTGTACTCAAGCGAATTTGAATATTCACCTCAATGCCTCTTTCTACGCGATCGTCCCTTAACGTTATGAAAAATTCAAGTAGGGTTGACTATCTGTCTGGTCTACCGTCTTGGACATTTTATTTTTCCTTCATAACTTCACTAATACTGGGGCTATCATAGTATTTAAAACATATTCTTGCTTAGGGGAGTCTCAGCTATCTTATCATATAAGTTTTATGTTCAGTTTCCTATTAATAAAGATTTTCATTTTTGTCACTGTTCGTTCGTCAAATAATATTTTACACAAGACCACCATTTCCTCCTTTCTCCTCTCCCGCTTAGCCTATGTGATTCAAATGCTACTTGTTTTAGTGACGCCAGTAATTCTACAACGAGTGGGGACAAACTGTCTGTGTGTTTGCCTCCGATGGCGTTTGCCGCCGCGTGTAGATACGCATGGCAGAGTGTGGCAGGCAAATCGGGTGTAGACGTGGCGGGTTAACAAGTTGGGTTTTATGATTTGAATTTTATCGTGTTTCACTACCAAATTGTAAGACTTACTACTGATTAACCTGTTAAAAACAAAATATTACGTTAATTCAGATAGTATTGTGCGGCGCTCTTCCGCCAATTAATTAATTTTATCGGTTAGGCGGCCGTGTATGCAGCAGATCTTACAAGTTTAAACATCGGTAGTACGTTGGCGAAACCGAAAATGCAGCGCGTTGTATATTATATATGCTATAGGCTTTTCGCACTGCACAAAAGGCAGTGGCGGGCGTGTGAGAGCAATTCCGTCAGACACAATCGGGCTGGTTTTATTTATTGTTGTTTTTATGACTAAAAACCATAGAAATGAGTAATTATCCTCGCAGATTTTACCACAATCCACTAGAACTCAAAGTAAATAATCTCATTTTTTTCTTCGATGGCTTTCAGGCTTCAATGTACATGTGTTTGAAGATAGCAGTGGCCCGTCGAATGTTGTAGATTGTTGTTTCCATGCATTGATTAATGTCTTTTGGCATTTAAAAACAATAATTAGGAAACAGTGGTTCCTAACGATGTCATTATCCCCCCCCCCCCCCGAATCTTCTGGTAATGAGATTGAAAACAAAGCCTTCTCGGATAAGGGCGAAAAAATAGAATGATCCATGTGCAAGTTGAGCACGTTAAAAATCCCTCGCCAGTTGAAAATCGTAAAGAGTAGGACTTACCGCCTCTGCCGTAAAAAAATAAATTAGGAAGCCTACCCACCACTAGTTATAGAATGTGTGATTCCTATATATACACACATTAGGATCCTCGCCGGTGCTACGAAGTGCGTGCACTGTGCTAAGATCCTCCTTGTGATCTACTGGAGGAGATAGCAGCACTGATGGAGTTGTCTGTGTGCAATAAATATAGGTCCTTAAAAACCAAAACCAAACAATAATTTCGACTAGCACTGTATAGGAGCCGCGGTAGCATAGTGGTTAGTGCACTGGCTTCCTAGCTCAGTGGTCTATGGTTCGATCCCCAGATGAGGTGGGATGTTTTTAGGCCGCAAACGGCTCCTGAGTCGACCCAGCCCCAATTGGGTACCAGAGCAACTCTGGGAAGGTTAAGGCGGCCGACGTGATGCTGACCACATCACCCCTAGTGTGTCGATGGTCAAGAAAATATATGGGCCTAACACCATATTCCCAATATGCCTCAATGGGCGTGTAACGGGATCCTATTCGTTACTGTATAGTGACCGTAAGAATTCATTTATCTTGTTCGCTTTTGATCTGCACTGTGCATACATTAACACAGTTATTGTTTTTTGAAACACATATACCAGGGCGCGTCCGTGGTTTAATTATTAGAACTGTTGTCTTCAAAGTCAACGTACTGCGTTTTATTCTCGGTAGAGGTTCACATTTAAAATAAAATGCAGTCATCTGTCCTTAGTTGTTATCATTTTAAAAATATTATAATGTGCAAGTGTCTGTCTGTTGCTGCTTATGTGCTCGATGGAAGGTAAATGGAATTGGAAAGAAACAAACTGAATACAAGTGAAACGGTACCATCATCAGGACACGACACAGATATTGCACACCACAGTTCATCGCTGTATTTCTTGACGGGTTATTTCCTAGTATTTGTAAACAAATATAAGCGTATATTCCTTTTTGCTTCTTATGGAGCATGGAGCCACAACTGCAGTAAATCTGCACTAAACATTCTCGTGCTCTTGTGTCACAGAGAGTTTTATGATCAATAAATTTTCTATATTCTCTTCTTTTTCTACCCGTGTTCTCTATTTTATTATCGCTCTTTATCCTTTTCCTGTATTTTTCGCATTCGTTCGTTTGCGAAAAATATTTTCTTTCCCATTCTCACTTTACCGTTTTTCTTTCTCATACTGATACGCATTCTATTACGTAGATGTCAGGCTCTGGAGGTTATTGCGTTGTAGACGTAAAACTGTGAATATTCATCTATCCCAGACATAGGGCCGACATATCGTCTGCATTTTCACCTGACACGAACGTTTCTCCGGCGTGAGGTGTGATAACCGACATCTGCACGGCGCAGAATGAGACATTTGTCTGGTATTTTCTCTGTCACGGCACTCTCGGCCAGTTTCGTTTGCAGTAAGGTGTCTAAGACGCGTTTGGCATGTTATGTCCAGCGTCTAAGGTACGTAGGTGTTAAGGAAAGGGGAGGCTATTGCGTGGTTTTGGATATAGCGCACATATTTGTCCGTTTCATAGATATAACTAGAGTTGGAA
Source organism: Oreohelix idahoensis (assembly GCA_024509875.1). Lineage (NCBI taxonomy): Eukaryota > Metazoa > Mollusca > Gastropoda > Stylommatophora > Oreohelicidae > Oreohelix > Oreohelix idahoensis. The sequence continues at coordinate 139,783 of JAMPIV010018059.1, read as the reverse complement.
ACCTGACTTCACGCACTCAGTAACTTCGCAGTTAGACTAGAACAACCTACGTTCGAGCCCTAAGAATCTCTGTTATAGAAGCAATTAGTTGGTCGAATTTAATGTTCGATTTCTAAGTATCTCTGTTGATGATAGAGGGCCATAAGTTGGTCGAAGTGGTTTTAGTTCTTAGTAGTTCTGTGTTGAGGTAAATATATTATATCTAGTATTTTGTGAAGTGTTTAAAGTGTTAAATCGCCTATTTCATTTTCACTAGTTCTTTTGTGGCAGAGAGAATTAAAATATAGTCTGTATTTTTTTCTAGTGACGTGTTTCAGTGGAAAGCAGAATAAATTATATTTCTAGCTTAAACTCATGCAGCCATAAATGAATTTAATTTAACCGCTAATACTCGGGCGATAATATTTTAAGAAACTGACTTAAGTTATTCATCATTGAGTATTGACGGAATACATACGTATTCCTAATTCATGATGACTGATTTTGTATATAACTTATTTCACGGGAAGTTTTAAATGATAAGTCAAGCTGTACGCCTGCAGTTTAAAATGTAAGTTATAACAAGTACATAGTATGTATAATTATTTTATATGTGTTTTTTCCTTTATTCAATGAATAGTGGGGTGACCCAGACTTTGCCAGCGTTAAGTACAGAGTAAATATCTGTGTAGAACAAAAACATTCTTTCCTTAAAGACTTGGTCTAGAACCTTTACAAGAACTTTAAGATTTTTAAAGAAGTAACGGGCCATCGAGCCTGATTTGATTCTTCCAGAGAATAAAACCGCAAGTACCTTTTAGCCCATGCGGCAAGTAACATATTAACGCCAGTAACACTCCGACACTGTTGACTAGTGGTGTGGTGACCAAATAAAGTCCTAACCTGAAAGAAGACACCGATCTGACATTCCTCATTTCTAGAAACCTAAGCTATTGACACTGTGCTCGTTGTTAATGTTCGTGCCTGGACAATTTTAATGTGACCTAAACAGACATCCGAAAAATAAGAACACCCAAGGAATCGTTCCCTGGGGCAGAGAATTCAACCCGTATTTTTGGAACTGGGGATTTCTTGGTCAAAGACTGCCATTGACGATTCTGTATGTGAATGTCCTAAAAGTTATGTTTCCAGATGCTGTTAACAAAGCTGCAAGTATGCAAGAGAGCACGTGGCCACGGCTGAGTAAATATAGTGAATGCAGGTCTGAGTGTTTCTTTATTGTTGTAATTGGCACCAAATTTTGCTGTCTTAACTTTCTTTATGCAAGTATTGCTAACCATATTTTCCCTTAGAATAGATCAGAGATATCAATTCTGTCCATACCTTAAAAGGGGGAAATATTAGACCAAATCATATGTATCCGTGACTCTTTGGGCTATCATCTTTCTCCTAACGGGACTGTGGGCTAAACATCGAGGGAAGATCATACCAGTGGGTCTATATCTTTTTTTGTAGCAAATTTTGGATGTTGTGGTGGTGGAAGTTTATATTGATAATTAAACTGCCCTTAAACTTAATCAGCGTGTTGGTCAGCTCGTTATAGAATATATATATATATATATATATATATATATATATATATATATATATATATATATATATTAATCATTTGTTATAGTTTTCCCTCGTCTGTACGTCTAACTGTCGTCTTGTATGTGCGTGCACGTGAGTGGATAGAACTATATATGTTATATATATATATATATATATATATATATATATATATATATATATATATATATATATATATATATATATATATATATATATATATATATATATGTGTGTGTTTAGACTGTCTGACTCCTCTGAATCTGTCGTAGAAGATAGGTGAAAGAGAGAAGATTTCTCGATTTCAGAGACAGCCTCTATCATAGTCTACCATCTCACTCGTGGAAATCTATTGCTATTACTATCTCTCACTGTGACTATCACTTAATCAAATCTAATCAGAAGGGACCAACCCAAGTCTTAATTCTCATATCAAAAATCTACGACATCTTGCAGCGTCGGTTTCTTTATCAATGTTTTTAACATGATGAGGTTGTCAGCCCCCCCCCCCGCCCCGCCCCCCCCCCCCCCCCCCCCCATGGAGAACCTTATATTAGTCGCATATTACGACATGTCTGAGGGAGTAGTCATATTCTTTCTTTGTTTCATTAGAGACACCCCCCCCCCTTTTTTTTTCATTAGAGACACCCCCCCGAACTTCACAGACCAATGTAAACGTTCAACTAGACTGCGTTTCTAAAGTTTGTTGGTCTCAGGACCCCTTTACACTCTTAAAATTTATTGAGACCCAAAACACCTTTTGTTTGTGTGGGTTATATCGTGAGAGAATTGGAGTGAAAAAGGCAAGTAATGTCGTAGATTAATATGGCAATGATTTTGACCTCGCGGACCCCCAACAGGCTGTCGGGAGCCCCAGGTGTCCTCTGACGGCACTTTGAGAACCGCTGATTTCGTGGTTTTATTTTCTCTTCAGTTTTTAGATTTAAACTTTTCGGTATACTATTGAAGGCCCTGCTCACTTGATGATTAACATTTTCACTCTATCATCGGCAACAAAAGTGTGGTACTTGTAAGGGAGTTTGGCGATTACTCTTTCAGTTCTTGTTCGATACGTTTTCAAAGAGTTTTTTTCAGAATCAGGAACAAATGGTATGCAGAGCATCAAGACTACATATAAAATGATGCATAGAACCAGCTCAGCAGAAGAGAACAAGCGGTAATCTTCAGACTCCGCACGGGGCACAACAGACTGTGATACGATCTATTCAACAAGCTGAAGATAAGAACTACTGATGAGTGTGACTGTGGCACTGATAAAATGACTGCTGAACATCTGCTAGATGCCCAACATATGAGCAACATAGAAAGCACATATAGCCGTCACCAGTACTATTCCAGGATAAATTCTATGGCGATACAAACAGCCTCAAGCTGACTACTGCTTTCTTTGAACATATTCAAGTAGACGTCTGAGAGTGTAGGAAGAAGGAAAGATAGAGGATGTATTGATGCTGGCTGTCTTCAGTCGTTAGCAAATATATGAAGAGAGAGTCGAAGTTTATGAAACATCGGGATTTTTAAAAGATCAGAATCATTTCATTTATTCTGTATTTATTCTATTGCGCGTTAAAAATTTTAAAAAATTCTTAAGTAATGGGGTTTAGCGGACGTGTGTCTGGTGAACTTCATTTGCTTCGCCCAATCCGACCTCTGGAAAGAGTCTACCCTGTTTAAACTGCTTAGTTTATATGACAACCAGATGATACGTCAAGGCCTCAAAACCCAGCCCGTGCAGACCCAAGTAGAACAGTCCCAACTACGATGGTTTGGCCATGACTGCAGAATAGGAGAGGATCCGCTACCACGACATATATGGGAAACTAATAGCCAGGGATGCAGACGTCCAGGACGACCCAGAGTTTGCTGGGAGAGCAACATTAGACAATATCTGAAGGACTAAGGAATAGACTGGAACTAGACCAGGAGGAAAACAGTCGATGGTATAAGTATGGCGCCCGTTCTGACAAACCTCAACACCCCAGGGTAAAAGAGAAACGACTAATTAAGTAAGTAAGTTTATATGACATGAAATCATAGCACTATGATCTGACAAATCTGATATCAGTTATAATATTAGTATGATGGAATTTTCCATTTTGTGTTTTATATACATCACAGTTTTATATACATCATAGTTTTATATACATCGGAGTTTAATATACATCATAGTTTTATATACATCACAGTTTTATATACATCATAGTTTTATATACATCGGAGTTTCATATACATCACAGTATTATATACATCACAGTTTTATATACATCACAGTTTTATATACATCATAGTTTTATATACATCACAGTTTGATATACATCGGAGTTTTATATACATCACAGTTTTATATACATCATAGTTTTATATACATCACAGTTTTATATACATCGGAGTTTTATATACATCATAGTTTTATATACATCGGAGTTTTATATACATCACAGTTTTATATACATCATAGTTTTATATACATCATAGTTTTATATACATCACAGTTTTATATACATCATAGTGTTAAATACATCTCAGTTTTATATACATAATAATTTTATATACATCACAGTTTTATGTACATCGGAGTTTTATATATGTCACAGTTTTATATACATCACAGTTTTATATACTGTTAAACTCTTTCTTTGTGTGTAGTTGTTAACTCATACTGGCTACTAGTTGTTGAATCATGCTTTATTTGCTAAATGATGTGAATGTCCACCAGTGGATAAATGTAGATGTTGGGACTGGTGTAGTAAAGTGTAACGATTGTCAACTCATCAAACCCAGCACAGTTTTGGTCATACAGGTCATCTTGTCCTGGAACGTGATGAGGCTCCGGCAAGAATGTGAGTGTAAACAATGAGTGTGTATCTGAATGTCAGTACGCGAATGGTAGAATGATTCGATAGAGTTGACAGGTTGGTAGTACATCACTCATACTCACACTGTTCGAATTCAAGAAGTACTGGAACTACGGTGGTCTTTTTATAACATTTAATGGGACGCACACTTGGACAGTACGTGTATGGTTACAGGAACAAATGTCGACATAGACAGCATAATGTTGATCACAGGAATATCATCTTAAGTTAGCATTCATGCTTGGCAAATATCATAATGGAGCATTCGTAAATAAGCATTCAGCGTTCCATCATGTAAATCATCTGGCTTTACTGACTGGGCACGTCAGACCATAACCAATAGCCTACATAGGAAGGCTCCTAGACCTAACCTCGTCTAGCGAATATTCCTTCACGTAAAGTTCAATATAGATATATTTCATAATATAGGAATCCCAGACATGGGTTCTCACATGTAGCAGTGATCTCTTGGTTCATCGAGCGATAGTACAGGCATCCCTTTTTCTCACTCGATAAATACAAAGTATATGAATTTCAACATGGCTGTTCTCTCTCTCGTGAGCTTCACTCACTATAGAATATAGACCAAAATTAGTCATTCATTAAATGTCCTCATTTCTTCATAGGTTCTCTCATAGAGGTAATTGAATAATATCATACAATCCAGTGCTGATACATAGGAATGTCTTCTTCCTTTGAATGGATATTCTTTTTAAAAGTACCACTGTGCATCTGCTTATCAACAACGATGGCGAAGCCCAAGTTCATAATAAATTGTGGTTTTACCTTTTTATGCGAAATATAACTTTGCCATTCCTTGGCAAAAGAGAATAAACACTGGGGTAAAGTACATACAACATGTCTAAATGATTATCACTTTTCCCCATCCATAGATAGATCACTATTTCGGCAAAAAGCCTGCTACAACAAAACTCGGCATCCTCACAGGATGACAGCCATGGATCACACCCTTTGCTAGCGATACTTCCGCTGCATAGCCTTTGACCTTTTCTAGCGACAACCAAATTAGTTCGACTTAGAAATGCAAAGATATCCATATATAAGACAGACTCGTCCTACTCATACAAACACTACGTATAAATTCAGGCCATAGATATACTGAAGCAAGAACAATCTATTCCTACCCAGCCACAGAATAAATCGCAGTAGGCCTAGAGTCGTCTGCGGAGTCCGATCGAAGATGACAGAACTATTTTCAAGGGAAGCAACCCAAAAATGACTTCTCCTTAAGCACTTAAAAAGGAAATACTTTGCTTACAAAATATTTGCGAACATAATAAGAATATAAATGTATTATATTGCAAGATAGTAAAAATTGCCCTTTACAGTCTTACCACACCTCCCGGGAAAAAAAAAAATAAAATTTTTTTTTTTTTTAAATACATCTAGGAGCACCGTAGAATAGGCTCACAACGCAAGAATACTGCGCAGATGAAAATATCAGGAATAACTATAATTCCTAATATGACTGGTGAGAATATATATCTCAAAATCTGAGAGAAATTGTTTCCCTACGAATAAATGTTTCCAGGAAGGTGTGATGTACGTATAATACAATTCTGGTAATTATACAATGCATACCAAAAATTCACACTACAATCTTAAATTTATGATTTATGAAGAAACAATCATCAAAGAACAGCGGTGAATTAACATCAATAAACCGCTAAGTAGCGATACCATCATTCTATTATTAAATTACAAATGTGTATCTTAGTAAAGAAACAAAAAATAACTGTTGTAAAGTTATACATATTAAAAAGATCCAATATTTAACAGTTAAGTGGCATCATGTGGGCATCTGGACAGAATGTCCGCCATCACATTTTCTGAACCACGGATAGCTCGTACCGAAAAATGAAAAGGTTGAAGAGCGATTGCGTATCGAGTTGATCTCGAGCTCTTCAAGTTTTTACTTTGGATAGCCGTGAGAGCTTTTTGGTCAGTTTCCACTACGAAATGCGCGCCCAGAAGGAATCTTTGGAGTTTGAGAATTGACCAAACCATTGCCAATAATTCACGGTCTAAAACCGAGTAATTCCTTTCTGCAGCATTAAGTTTTCTGGATATGTACATTACAGGATGCAGAGTTCCAGAGTACTCTTGCATTAGTGCCGCTCCAATCCCAGTGGATGAAGCGTCACTACGAAGAACAAATGTCTTATCTGTTGTAGGTAACACTAAAATAGGTGGTGATGAAAACATAGTTTTGATCTTCTCTAGTGAAGATTGGCATTCATGAGACCAGTGAACCATGTTAGGCGACCCTTTCTTTAATAGTGTAGAGAGAGGTGCCATGATAGAGGACAGATTCGGAATGAAACGTCCATAAAATTGTATGAGACCTAAAAGACTTCGCACTTGCTTTTTAGTCCTAGGGATAGAGATGTTAAGTATCTTAGTGATATTATGGTCTTCTGTCTTCAAGAAACCGTGACCTACTCGATGGCCTAAGAAAGCAATTTCGCTAAAGCCAATACAAGCTTTAGATGGTTTTGCTGTCAGGTTATACTCACGCAGAGTTGATAATAATTCAACTAACCCTGAATAGTGATCTTCCCAAGTATCGCTGAAAAGACAGATGTCGTCTAGATAAGCAATGACATCTGACCGATACGATAGGATTCGACGCATCATGCGTACAAATGTAGCTGGTGCGTTCATAAGGCCGAAAGGCATAAAATTCCATTGGAAAAGGCCTCTGGGAGTAGAGAAAGCGGTAAGAGGTTTGGCGCGTTCGGATAATGGAACTTGCCAATATCCTTTAGACAAATCAAGTTTAGTGAAAAAATGCGATTTAGAAAGACGAGTAAGTAACTCTTCTAGTAAAGGCATAGGTTCAGCATCGAACTTCGTAACTTGATTCAATTTGCGATAGTCAACGCAAAGACGTATGTTATTGTCTTTTTTTCGAACAATAACCATCGGCGAAGAATATGCAGAAGTGGATGGTTCGATTATTTGTAAATCTATCATTTCATCCAACTCCTTTTCAACCTGTGTTTGGAAATGTATAGGGATAGGATAAGGCCTAACCCTAATTGGAGTATGTTCAGTTAGAACAATGTCATGCTCAATGACATGAGTTTGTCCAGGGATGTCAGTGAGGACATCCTGAAATGTTTGTAACATAGACGAAACTTGTCGCCGTTCTCCTAGAGACAAATCAGGAGAAACAGTAACGTCTTTCCATGATTCACTAGAATGAAGTGGGATCATTGGAAGCGGGAGATTAACATCCGAAAAACTTGTTTCCTCATCCTGTATTACAGACAGTGATGAGTAATGACCATGTTTGACATGAGAATCGTCCGTTGCCTGGAAAATAGGCTGTAGATAGTCAGGACGTTCATGGAACTCCGTAAGCATATTGATGTGGAAGGTTTTATGCTTCCCGTTAATATCGACGATGTAGTCAACATCTGAAATTTTCGATATTATATCGTACGGACCTTTCCAACTAATAAGGAGTCTATTTTCACGACAAGGTAGCAAAACAAATGCTTTGTCACCAGGACAAAGTTGTCGTAAAGTTCTCTTCTTATTAGCAAATTGTCTTGCCTTCTGCTTAGCAAACTCAGAAGAGGACGTTGCCAATTTGCATGCTTCGATAATCTTTTGTCTCAGCGCGATGACATACTCGTAAGAAGATTTTGTGTCATCGTCAATATTGTCAGCTGTTATAAGATCATGCAGCAAAGACATTGGGCCGCGCGGTCGCGCGCCAAAGACAAGTTCAAAGGGCGAAAACCCTGTATGTTCATTGGGGACCTCTCTGTACGCGAAGAGGGCCGCGGGTAAAACCCTATCCCAATCCTGAGGATGATCCTCAGTTATCTTCCCTAATAAGTTCTTAAGTGTTCTATTTAGTCGCTCGACCATCCCATTGGACATAGGATGATAGATGCTACTCAAAGATCTCTCTATCTGTAGAGTAGACATTACTTGAGACATGGTATCCGATATCAGTTGGGTGCCATGATCTGATAATATTTCTCCGGGGAATCCCAGCCGAGAAAATATAAGCCAAAGAGCATCTGCAATGTCAGTGGTAGTAATGCTCTTTAGAGGGATAGCCTCTGGCCAACGTGTGCACATGTCTACACACGTTAAGATAAACTGATGTCCTCTAGCAGATTTGATCTTGAATGGACCAATGATGTCTATCGCCATTTTCTGGAATGGACGAATAGGAATATCTGCAGCCTGAATAGGCGCAGCATGACGAGGACCTTTGGATTTGACTTCTTGACATACTTTACAGGATCGACAATAGATCCGTATGTCCTTGTTCACAAAAGGCCAAAAGAAAGCCGCAAGAACTCTTGACTTAGTACGGGAAAAACCCATGTGACCAGCACACTGAGAGTCGTGTGCATGTTGTAAGATCTTAACTCTCAAATTCTTGGGTACAAGAATCTGAGAATGACTTGACTTAGTGGAGTCTTGCACCATACGTACAAGTACGCCATTCTTCATTGTAATCCAAGATTTACAATTTGAATCTTTATTCGGATCACCTTTGTTACAAGAGTGAAGAATTTCTTAAGAGTCGGATCTTCTTCTTGTTGTTTTATAAACGAGTCACGAGAAATTACCAAGGGATCATCTTGGTTATGCACTTCATTATCTTCAACAGATGAAGTTTCAGGCATATTGAGAGCTTGAGCTCTAGTGACTACTGCATTAGCAGATTGCATATTTTGATTTTCCCAAACGGAAATTTGCTCCGGAGTGCATTCTTGGACTCCGTGAATGCGACCGATGATAAGATCAGCGATCGGATCCGGCAAAAGACATGCGTGTACATCTCCTGTGAAGAAAGGAGTAGCAATCCTAATGATAGCGGTAGAGTATTTCTCTATGGTGCCGCCAAATGTTACGCATTTGACTACTTTGCCTGTAGAATGAGAAGGATCTATGAGTGACTGCCTAACCCCAATAGTTGTGCATCCAGAATCAAAAAGTACTGAGACTGGATTGTCATTTACTAAACCTTTGTGTAAGACAAGAGAACCTCTCCCATCATGCGCGATTGACGCAGGAAGAGCGGGAAGAGGATGGCCACAGCTTAAAGTAGACACTGTGGTTGGCTCAAATAATGTTTTGCATTGGGGGCACTGAGATGCTCTCCCAAAATCAAAAGCGGCACATGCCATATTATTAGAGTCATCATTATCTTTATTTTGTTTATAGGCTTCGTGGGACTCTTGCTGTGCAGAGTTCGCCTGGTAATGAGCTTTATGTTTTTTGAATTGTGCTCTACCTCTGTTATTATTGCCTCTGTACTTATCATTGTTTCCACTATTATAACCTCTACTCGGGTTTGAATCATAGCTCCTTTGGTTACTATCATCATATTCATTATAATGAGTATCTCGGTAATTATGATCCTGATGTCTCCATGAAGGAAAACTTGGATAGTTTCTAGAATGACTTCCTTTGCGAAAGTTCCTGTAATTATGACCACCCCTGAATCGAGGGCTGTCAGCTCTTCTCCAGGTATTCGAAGAAGAACCCTGAAATGATTGGTTACCTTGGTTCTGATAACTGTAATAGTTACCTTTTTTATTAAACTTATTTTGAGGTCCTTGGAATTTGTGAGAGTGATTAGGGTTGTATGGTGTTGCAGAAGCAACTGGCATACCTTCTTTAACCTTACTGTTGCTAATGGCTACGTCCGGATGTGCAGTGACGTATTGGGTACAATACTGTTCCATTTCTTTTAGAGACTTAGGTTTACGCTCATGTAAGAATTCGAGGAAAGGTTTATTTATACTTGACATAATCTTGTCTCTGAGTATCAAGTCCATAAGGGCTTCATAAGTCTTTTCTGTTTTGGATAGCTCAATCCAACGATCAAATGTAAGTCGTGTCCTTGCAATGAATTCTGAGAATTCTACACCTGCCTCAGGCACCATTGTCTTAAACAACTTCCGATAACCCTCTTCAGACAACTGATACTTCTTTAATAAGGCTGCCCTAATAACATCATAGTTATCTTTGTCAGCCTCTTCAACCAAACTTAAACTAGTCAGAGAATCACCTTTCAGATTTTCTGATAACTGGTTAGCATATTGTGATTTGTCCACATTATGTGCTCGACACGAGCGTTCAAATCTGTTTAGCCAGAATGTTATGTCATCACTGGAAGGGTTGAACGCTGGTACCTTGACCTTGTAAGTAAAGGGTTTACCATTACCACTAGATGCTTGATTAACATTACTTATGTTTGTTAACTTTAACTTTTCTAACTCAAATGCTAAAAGTTCTTTTTGGTGTTCATGTTCTCTTATTGCTTTTTTTTCTTGAGCTTCAGCTTGTAATTTTCTCTCTTCTGCAGCAGCCTGTAATTTTTTCTCTTCAGCAGCAGCTTCATCTTTTCTTTTCTCTTTTTCCATTTCCATCTGGAATCTTTTTTCATCAGTCTGTATCTGCAATTTCTTTTGTTCATCCTCTCTTTGTAATTTTCTTTCCTCAGCTTCTAATTTCTTTTCTTCAATCAATGCTTTTCTTTCTCAGCAGCCAATGCTTTGTCATATTGAGCAACTGCCCATTCTTCTAACTGCTGACCAGTCTTATCAAGAGCCCTGCCTTGTGTGATAAAATAATCCAAGGTAGACATCTTGTCTAATAAGATCAGTAATTTGCAAAAGTAAATAAATTTACTTTCTTAGTCTTAATCAAAGACTTTGTATGATAACTTTGTAACCTGTGAAAAATAGTACTTAACTATCCCAATCACTGTGGGAAACAAGCCTTACAAAGGTCTTGTATAAATCCTTATATAATAACAGCTATAAGTTGCTGGTTCACTCTATAATATAAGTGCAGTGCACCAAAATAGTGTTTTATATCATCAACTGTGTACCTTTAGTAATAGCAATTAACTATCAGTTGATTCTTGTACATCAATTTATATGATCAACTATATTTTAAATAGTGTATGTCGATCAGGCACAAAACAAAACAGTTATACAGAAGAACATGAAAACATTTGCGGAAATGAAATAAATCAAATGGGAAAAACAATAAAAGATAAACCGCAAGAGGATAACAAATACAAATAACGCCACAGTATATAAATATAAATTGAGAATAGAACTGAAAGATAGAATAGGGTAGACCAACAAATTACAAACAAATCAAAACAAACTAAAGAACAGAGGAATATTACAAAAACAACAATGAGTACAGACTTCACAGCTAACACTAATAGCAACAGCTGTCGCAGCAAATTTCCAATGAAGAAAATTGCACCTATAGAAACGCACACATCAGACCCTCTATTACGTGGGATACTCTGCTGTGTGACACCGCCCAACCGAAACAACAACCCGCTGGATACAAACAAATATCACATATAAATAGTTAAACATAAATACATAAATGCATAAATAGTATGGCAATATGATGTAAATAGAGTGTTGCAGAAAGAATGTGTTGGAATGAAGGCTCAGTTACACTGCCTAATAGTACAGTACTGTGGTACTTTATTAAACAAATACTTCTGGTCTAATTATTTTAAATTCAACACAGAAATAGAAGCTCCATCGTTGATTTGAATGATAACAATCAATGTAGGACTTCTCAGTTCAATAACATTTTCTTTCGCAAACACTGTCAAATATTCTCCAGTCCTGATGTGTAATGTTCTATGTTTCAACCAAGCTCGCTGTGTAACACTGTCAGTTGTATGGCAAATGTCCAATGAACCAAATGTCAACAAACCCTGACCTAGTTACTGCATACTCTCGACAGGACAGGTCACGCTGACATCACTGTAGAGTTGTACTGCTGATGTATTTGTGTGTCGTAACAGACCCCAAGGAACGTCTGGTCTCAGTAGTTTACTTCTCAATATGGTCACTGTGCAGGTTGACCCAGGAAGCTGGCACACCAGTTGTTAAACTCTTTCTTTGTGTGTAGTTGTTAACTCATACTGGCTACTAGTTGTTGAATCATGCTTTATTTGCTAAATGATGTGAATGTCCACCAGTGGATAAATGTAGATGTTGGGACTGGTGTAGTAAAGTGTAACGATTGTCAACTCATCAAACCCAGCACAGTTTTGGTCATACAGGTCATCTTGTCCTGGAACGTGATGAGGCTGCGGCAAGAATGTGAGTGTAAACAATGAGTGTGTATCTGAATGTCAGTACGCGAATGGTAGAATGATTCGATAGAGTTGACAGGTTGGTAGTACATCACTCATACTCACACTGTTCGAATTCAAGAAGTACTGGAACTACGGTGGTCTTTTTATAACATTTAATGGGACGCACACTTGGACAGTACGTGTATGGTTACAGGAACAAATGTCGACATAGACAGCATAATGTTGATCACAGGAATATCATCTTAAGTTAGCATTCATGCTTGGCAAATATCATAATGGAGCATTCGTAAATAAGCATTCAGCGTTCCATCATGTAAATCATCTGGCTTTACTGACTGGGCACGTCAGACCATAACCAATAGCCTACATAGGAAGGCTCCTAGACCTAACCTCGTCTAGCGAATATTCCTTCACGTAAAGTTCAATATAGATATATTTCATAATATAGGAATCCCAGACATGGGTTCTCACATGTAGCAGTGATCTCTTGGTTCATCGAGCGATAGTACAGGCATCCCTTTTTCTCACTCGATAAATACAAAGTATATGAATTTCAACATGGCTGTTCTCTCTCTCGTGAGCTTCACTCACTATAGAATATAGACCAAAATTAGTCATTCATTAAATGTCCTCATTTCTTCATAGGTTCTCTCATAGAGGTAATTGAATAATATCATACAATCCAGTGCTGATACATAGGAATGTCTTCTTCCTTTGAATGGATATTCTTTTTAAAAGTACCACTGTGCATCTGCTTATCAACAACGATGGCGAAGCCCAAGTTCATAATAAATTGTGGTTTTACCTTTTTATGCGAAATATAACTTTGCCATTCCTTGGCAAAAGAGAATAAACACTGGGGTAAAGTACATACAACATGTCTAAATGATTATCACTTTTCCCCATCCATAGATAGATCACTATTTCGGCAAAAAGCCTGCTACAACAAAACTCGGCATCCTCACAGGATGACAGCCATGGATCACACCCTTTGCTAGCGATACTTCCGCTGCATAGCCTTTGACCTTTTCTAGCGACAACCAAATTAGTTCGACTTAGAAATGCAAAGATATCCATATATAAGACAGACTCGTCCTACTCATACAAACACTACGTATAAATTCAGGCCATAGATATACTGAAGCAAGAACAATCTATTCCTACCCAGCCACAGAATAAATCGCAGTAGGCCTAGAGTCGTCTGCGGAGTCCGATCGAAGATGACAGAACTATTTTCAAGGGAAGCAACCCAAAAATGACTTCTCCTTAAGCACTTAAAAAGGAAATACTTTGCTTACAAAATATTTGCGAACATAATAAGAATATAAATGTATTATATTGCAAGATAGTAAAAATTGCCCTTTACATATACATCATAGTTTTATATGCATCGGAGTTTTATATACATCGTAGTTTTATATACATCACAGTTTTATATACATCATAGTTTTATATACATCACAGTTTTATATACATCAGTTTTATATACATCATAGTTTTATATACATCGGAGTTTTATATACATCACAGTTTTATATACATCACAGTTTTATATATATCGGAGTTTTATATACATCGTAGTTTTATATACATCACAGTTTTATATACATTGGAGTTTTATATACATCTCAGTGTTATATACATCATAGTTTTATATACATCGGAGTTTTATATACATCACAGTTTTATATACATCGGAGTTTTATATACATCACAGTTTTATATACATCATAGTTTTATATACATCACAGTTTTATATACATCATAGTTTTATAAAGATCATAGTTTTATATATAGTTTTACATACATTGTACAAAATGATTGTATTTAAGTGATCAATTTTACATTATGGTTTCTTATTTGAATTTTTATTTCTATGCTTATTATAGTGTAAGATTCTTCCCCTCCAGAGCAGTAACCACAACATTTTGCTAGTGTGATTTGACCCAGTTACGAGACCGGAGAGATAATGACGTGATAAAATATTAGGAAGTGATAATTTGGCAGCGTCGATAGACTATAAACTCTGCTTAGAGCTTCTGTCAGTCGCTTTCCCAAGGGTTAATGCTTTCTCGCTTCTGCCGGATCTCTGCGACGTGATCTGGAAACGGTTTTTCGCGGAGGGTCACGCAAACCTGATAACGGTTTGATAATGATAGGCACAGATCGGTGGTGCAGTACAATTTAGCATGCATTTGTCTGCTGTTTCGGAAAATAAGGTAGAATTACGGTGGTAATTAGTGACGGGTAATCACAACAAAGGATCACAACGAAGAAGTTACAGACTTACCTTGATGAGAGCATGTGTAGGCCAATCATCATACCCATTACCTTTCAGATTCCCAACGAGCATTAGCCTTCCAGAAACGCATGCAGAGTTCTCATGTCACGTGCCATCGTCTCGAGGTATTTCCATGTCTTCCTTTACGTTTTCATTTCTATCCCCAGTTCTCTTCTCCATGTGTTGTTCCATCCACCTCTGCTTCTCCTACCATGGAGGTTCCATAACAAGATTGCCTTGTATTGCTATCACCAGATATCATGTTTAGATTATAGGGATTAAAACGATATGCCAATACTACCGATGTGAAACTAATGGAAAGAAATAGAAAATGCAAGTTGGAAAAAAAATCTCCGATAAGACATTAACAGAAGACACGAGCTGCTAGCATTACAAGGCAATCTTTTTTCAGGATAAGGGAAATAAAGATAAACCTAAAAAGTATATGAAGTGAATTACCTTGGACAGATGTCACATGACAGAATGGCTAAGCGTCAATGTGTTGAAGAGCTGTGCTTTACATCATGTACAAACATTTGCCACAGAAACCACTAGCAAAAGCATGTGAGTGCTTCATGCAAGTTTCCTGTTCGGGGACCAGCTACATTGGTAGTTCCATGCTCCATGTGGAGCGCAAATAAAATTGATGATGATATGCTCTACAGCGGTCGATCGCATTCTGCCGAAGGCCACTTCCCACTTTTAAATTATTATATACTTGCTTGTACCCATTGCATATACATGACGCCAATGTTAAAACAATGAATAATAACTGTAACTTTCAAATATTTTTATTTTTATTTATTTATATTCATAGAAACAAAATAAACCTGAATACAACATAAATTGTCAATAAACTGACTCTACAACAGACAGCAACAATTGCTCAAACACAACAAAGATAACAGCAGTTCCCATAAATGCGGTATCAACAATTAAACCCGCCTACGCTTTACACAAGATTCCAGTTTGGAAACAACTTCGTTTTCCGAAAATTATAGAAATAATTCCTAGTTTTGAGAGAAAGAAGAACCAGAATGCATCAGAGAGAAAGGTCATAACGACAACATACATAGAGAAACATTACCGAAGAAACACCTGGACCCAGTGCAAACTAAACTCAGATGGCTCAACAACAAATGCAAATGGAGGTGGAGGTTTTCTTCTTAAACACTAGTACACCAAAAAAAAAAAAAATGTCAGTGGCCACAGGAACATTCTGACGTAACTTCAGAGCAGAGGCAGATGCCTTAAAAAGTGCAGCAGAGGTTCTAATGGTCGAGGAAAGCACCGAGAGACACAGACGTACTGTCAGTAGTTGCAACCCCGAGGAGCCAGAACAATGCAGACCTGGATGACCTAAGAATAGTGCACCACAAACTGTGTCAACGATTCAAAAGGGTTGTGATACAAAGGGTCCTATTTCATTGTAGCACCTCCGGCAATGAAGAGGCTGACAGGTTGGCACATGAAGGGGTTAAGCTACTTCAACCTGTTACAAGCATAACTTTCGAAGAGGCAACGAGTTTTTTTCAGAGCCAGATACAGAGACAAATGTAATGAAGATTTTTTTTTTTTTTTTTTTTTTTGTACGCCCGCTAATACTCGAGGCGAAATCTCAGGTTATTATTTATGTCTAACCTGACATTGATTTTACGTGAGTATCCCTTTATTTCTTGTACAGAGACAGGTGTCCCTCGCCATTCAGGCAAATACTCGCCGATTTCGGAGGTACCCATTGCAGCTGGGTCGGCTCAGGAGCCGCCAGTCCCTGGTCGACGACACTCCTTCAAATGTCCTCGCCAGGTCTCGAGTTAATCCAGTCCAAATCCCGGTCGACGAAAAATCCTCAAATGCCGTCGCCCGGGTTTGATCCTGTATCACCCGGTCGCCAGAGCGGTGTTCTAACCACTACGCTAGCGCGGCTCCCATGTAATGAAGATCATCCAGGACATACACAAAATGATGCATATGTTACCAGCTCAGCATAAGAGACAAAGGTAGCCGCGGTAGCATAGTGGTTAGTGCACTGGCTTCCTAGCTCAATGGTCTATGGTTCGATCCCCAGATGAGGTGGGATTTTTTTAGGCCTCAAACGGCTCCTGGGTTGACCCAGCCCCAACTGGGTACCAGAGCAACTCTGGGAACGTTAAGGCGGCCGGCCTGATGTTGACCACGTCACCCCTAGTGTGCCGATGGTCAAGAAAATATAGGCCTAACACCATATTCCCAATATGCCTCAATGGGCGTGTAACGGGATCCTTTACCTTTACCTTTACAAGAGACAAAGTGATAGACTCCGCACGGGCCACAATAGATTGAGATACCATCTATTCAACAAACTAAAGATAGGTACTACCGATGAGTGTGACTGTAGCACCGACAAAATGACTGATAAACATCTGCTTCAAAGATGATCAACTTATAAGGAACGTAGAAAGCACATACGGCCGGCACCAGTACCATTGTATGGTGATTCAAATCACCTGAGGCTGACCATTGCTTTCTTTGACAAATATTCAAGTAGACATCTGACAGTGTATGAAAAAAAAAACTGTATGGTGATTCAAATCACCTGAGGCTGAACACTGCTTTCTTTGACAAATATTCAAGTAGACATCTGACAGTGTACGAAAAAAAAAAAACTGTATGGTGATTCAAATCACCTGAGGCTGAACACTGCTTTCTTTGACAAATATTCAAGTAGACATCTGACAGTGTATGAAAAAAACAAACTGTATGGTGATTCAAATCACCTGAGGCTGAACACTGCTTTCTTTGACAAATATTCAAGTAGACATCTGACAGTGTACGAAAAAAAAAAAACTGTATGGTGATTCAAATCACCTGAGGCTGAACACTGCTTTCTTTGACAAATATTCAAGTAGACATCTGACAGTGTACGAAAAAAAAAAAGAAATAATGTGTTGAGCAAACCAAATATTACGTTGAGTTGTGATAGCGGGTGCCATAGCAATTTGTTTAAATGGCACTTAACTGTCTTTGTTATGATGTTTGTTTTATATAATTTAGTTTGATAGGAGTGAAGAGAAAAAAAGAAAGAAAGTGACTTTTCAATCATCCTATAGTATGTTGAAGTCTCTAACACTTCACTCTCTTCCAGCAGTCTCTGCTATGGGACGACCTCAGTGTGTAGTAAATCCATTAATACTTTTATTTATTGTTTTGTTGGTGTCTGTTTGTCTAGTTTTTTGGTGTTTTTTTTGGTTATATTGATTTTCGCTTTTCTAACTGACTTTTTATAGCAAAGCTTGAAATCTCCAGATAAGGGTGGACGAGAAATTAGGGTCAGACAGGTTACTCAGTTGATGTGCTCGTTTTTTTTCCTGTCTTTTTTTGTCATCATCATCATCATTAACACCACCGTCATCAGCATCGTCGTCTTCATAATCATCATCCCCGTCATCATCATCATCAAACCTCATCATCATCACCATAATTACACCACATTCATCATCATCATCACCACCACCGCACCATAATCTCAATCATCATTATCATCACCACACCATCATCATCGTCAGCATCATCATTACCACAATATCATCATCAAATCTACACCATCATCATCTTTATAGTAATCAACGCAATACCTGCATCAGCATGACAATCTTAATCATTATCATAACTGTTACCATTGTTAACATTACCATCTTCATAAGCCATCATAATCTTAGTTACCATCTTGATTGCTATCATTCTTATCATCACGATTGTCATCATTACTCCTTATCGTTCCAATGTAAAGATACGGTCGCATTTATTGCCCGCTGCCGGTGGTCTTCAGCTTCGCGCATGAGCTTCCGGTTACATTTGATCCTGTCTGAAGTTCTTCACTATGGCCACAACATCCTTATCATTTTCCTGTGAGCTCCAGAACAGTGCCTGTGTTGCTTATTTCCTTAATGATGCCTTTTTTTTTCTTACTCGTTGAATTATAAGAATAATACAAACCGCCAGAAATTGAATTCAGTGATCTCTGGCGGAACAAATTAGCGATAGAGATCAGGGTTTCTCAACTTTTTGGTCCATGGACCCTTAGGGGGTACGTGAATGAACTCTAACGGATCCGAGTACATAATTTAAAATTTGCAGTTTTTTAATTATGGTTTTATGAATATTTCTTTCCAAGAAGGAGTCCATTACGTTAACCGGACAATCAAATGGGTAAATAGCCTTCATCGGACGAACAAAGATGTCCATAGCCTAACCACGGACAATCAAAGGTGTCCATAGCCTCCCTCGGACACTCAAAAGGGTCCATATCCTTCCTCCGACAAGCACAGGGTCCATATCCTTCCTCGGACAGAGGGTTCCATGACCGTCCTCGAACAATCAAAAGTATCTATCACGGATACATATGTGGCTATGCCTACCACACTCTGCCAGCTGTCTCGTTAACTCGTTTAACAAATTAAACTGTCTGCTTTTACAAAAAGAACCAGCAATACAATCACTTCATAAGTTTTCAAACGATTTAATACGAGAATATCAATGAATGTTCTTGGCATAAGCCAATCGTGGTATGACATGGCGAAGCCTTCCAACTGCCGGATACACAGGACCGCTTAACCTCTTCTATATCCACTTCCTTGCTTTTTCACATCGCACCGCACGATGCTCTACACAACTACGTGACATCACAGGCGTAAAATTTGAGAACCATTTTCACACACAATCACTGACGCTATTACTACGCGTATGCTCAAAATCGAGCTGTAAGAAATAAACCAGTCCGTACAATCTCACTCATCTATCCCATCTGATCGCAATAATACAGCTCCCTGTGGAGCACAGGTGATATAAATGTGTCAGTCATACAACACCGAAAATATCATTCTTGATAGTGTCCATTACCTTCATCGGACAATCAAAGATGTCAATAGCCTCATCAGACGATCAAAGAGGTCAATGGCCTACCTCGGACAATCAAAGGGGTCCATAGCCTACCCCGTACAATCAAAGGTGCCCATAGCCTACCTTCTTCTTCTTCTTCCGTCCTTAGCCAAAGACCGACCAAGCAGTCAGAGGCCATCACGCCTTGTGGCGTCTTAAGGGCAACAGCAGATTGATTTTCTCTGTTGTAGTTTCCCATCACGCCTAGCGGCGTCTTTAGGGCAACAACAAATAGATCCATCTGCCGTTGTTTCCGTAATCGGTGTGACAAGCCAACGGGTGATCAGCCCATTGGGCAATAGCCTACCTACCTCGGACAATAAAAAGTGTCCTTAGCCTACCTACCTCGGACAATGGAAAGTATCCATAACCTACATCGGGCAATCAAAGGTGCCCATAGCCTACTTGCCTCGGACAATCAAAAGTGTCCATAGCCTACATTGGACAATCAAAGGTGTCCATAGCCTACCTACCTCGGACAATCAAATGTGCACATTGTCTTCCTACCTCGGACAATCAAAGGTGTCCATAGCCTGCCTACCTCGGACAATCAAATGTGCACATTGTCTTCCTGCCTCGGACAATCAAAGGTTTCCATAACCTTCCTACCTCGGACAATCAAAGATGTCCATAGCCTACCTACCTCGGACAATCAAAAGTGTCCATAGCCTACATCGGACAACCAAAGGTGTACTTGTACATAGCTTACTTACCTTGGACAATCAACGGTGTCCATAGCCTACCTATCTTGGACAATCAACGAGGTTCATAACCGTCATCGGACAATCACAGGAGACCATGGCACAAAAAAAGTTAAAGAAACCTTGATCGAGATTTTGTCGATGACATTACCCTTGTATCCCATGAACGAAACTAGACGCCAGAAAATAAGAGTTCTCCATGAGAGGTCACATTAGTGGGTCTGAAAATCCACAAAGATTATGAAAAGTAAATGCAACAAATGATAATCAGATGGTATGTGGAGAAACATTCTTGTCTTCTTTCTTTCTTTCTTTCGTTCCTTCCTTTCCTTGCTTGCTTTCTTTCTTACTTTTTTCCTTTATTTCGTTTTTTTTTCTTACTTTTTCTTTTCATTTCTTTCTTTTTTTCATTTTTCTATTTTCTTTGTTCTCGGAAGGAAGAATTTAAACTGCCATTATCTCTGTAACAGCTGTTCAGGTCAAGTTGTATTTCATTTTTCTTGCATTATTACTGTTATCGTTTCGCTCATCACCGTGGTTTCATCTGCTTGTATCGCTCATTTGACGTTTTCCTCATCATCATAGATCTTTGTAGTACCTATATGTAGTTCTTGTCCTTGTCACCTGTTCGTAACTGTGGCTGACGAAGGGTAAAACCCGAAACGTCCCTTGTTTCATGTGTACCGTTTACTTGTAAAACTGATTTCATACCATATTATTTTTTAATTTATATATTTGTATTTCATGACTGTCGTAATTTTTATCTGAGAGGGTGCTGATGAATATTGGTCCCTTTAGAGTGTGTAAAGTGATATTGAAGGCTCTGTGAGAATAAGGATTTAGGTGAATGAGGTAGTAGATTCACAAGCGCTGGGAAGGAGCAAGGACAGTCTCTTATTACGACAATATCTGTTTTCTCACAGACTACTCCTATCTCTCTTCTGCACAAACAATTGTGTCAGTTCCAGTCGCTCAGGCGCGCTCACCGATATGGTGATTCTGTCGCTCAACGTACATGAATACAAACTACACAGATAGAAATGTTTGGAGTTTTAGGCCAACCGACAACCAACACAAATAAATATTCATACCTTTATTATCATAAAGGACTCACACATAATTGTACATTTACAGTCAAAAATCAAAAAGTTACAGAATACAAATATAACTAGGGAAGAGGGGCTTTTGAGGAGAAATATCCCATCCACCGTTTCCCGTTTATATCTACTAACAGACAAAACCCGGTCCCAAAAGACAAGAAAGGAGGGGGAGGGGGGAATCAGAGATAGGCAATTTAACCCACTGGTAAATTTATTACTCTGAGGCAAGGGGTTACAGAAAAGGGGGGGGGGGTGTAGAGGAAAGCTAGGGTTCTCAATTGTCTCCCTTTAAATCAACAAATTTTACGGGAGGGGGGAATGAACACAGTTACCCAATCCCACTAGGAGAGATCCCGTACAAGGAATATAATGCACCTTAGTATAAGGTCGAACTAATTAAAAGGGTAAAGAAAAGATAAATCTCCTTTCATTCAAAAAAACACACTAGGGCTGGCCATCCCAACAAACACACACGCAGACTTACCGAAAGGTGAATTCTGGCACTTCATAGGAAATACATCACAAAAAAAACAGCACTAAACCTTGGCTTAGGTAAAAGTAATTTCTTCCGTGTACAGCCCCAGATTTTGCGGGTTGTTTAAGTTAACAAAGTGTCCCGAAATCGCTGGACGTTGAAGTTTAACGGTACTGTTTGTTTATTAGATAAAGTTCCTAAAGAAAGGCACAGGCACTTGGCTAAGCGTGAGGTATGGTGTGGTTCCTAAAATTGGCACAGCTGGCGGAGATAACTTCCTTTTTCCGTAATGTCACAAGTTAAGAAAACACTGAGGTAAGTTCTTCTTCGGGGGGGTGGGGGGGGGGGGGGGTAAATTCCACTGAATATGCGGGACAGACAGTGTTCAGGTATCGATGCTTTTTCTTCACAAATAGGGGCAGTGAATAAAATATGTTCTGCTTCCAGTTTCCTTTAAGGACTCTATATGAACTAGTGTTTTTAAAGTGTTTCTTGAATGGCTTTTTTCTCAGTTACGTTCAGAGGAGCGGGGCCCATTACAGGTCGCCACAAGTTTAGCTTTAAAAAAGTTCATATGTTACTGGAGTTATCAAATTGAGTTTGGCAGAACTCTGTATATAGTTAATAATTGCTGGGATGCAGGTTGAATGATCGTTCTGAATGAAAGATAATCAAAACAAAAAATGCATTACAAATCATATTATAATCTGACGCGATAAATTACAGTTAGCCTATTTACTTATTAGCGTCGTCAATTAACAAATCAGGAAAACTTCCCGTGAGTTAAAAATAATTAAAAGCACATCTATCTATACAGAACTAAACTGTATTAAAGTTATAATTCTCTTTAACGTCTGCAAAATAAATTTACGCGTCAATTGTATTAGGAAATACTTTTAGCTGTAACATTAGTTTGCACTAGAACTTTGAAAATGGGTTTATTTAATAAGGTTAAATTTACACCACAATCCATTGAAATCAATAGAAATAACTCGACCAATGATCACTCGAAGCTAATGTATAAATTACCGTCTGCACAGAAAGAATACACTCCAATAGTCACGAAGGTAGATGAAATCCAGCAGGGATCCGACTATGCTAGTGCAACTAGGATTCTGTCAGAGCGAACGATAAAATGCAGTTTATCGGAGTTCTCTATTTATACTTCTCGAATGTAACTTGAATGGGGCGTGTTAAATTTTCGCACCTTTCTTGATCTTGAGCAAAATTCGGGGTACCTCGCCGATGTGTTAAACGTTGCGATTCCTACGTTTTCCCCGGTCTACCGATTTTCTTCCGTCTCACGCTGCTCGCATAAGAGTGCGAAAATTTCCCGAGAAGCTAACTCTGTGAGCTGCAAGTCCCTGATTCTTTAGATCGCGGTCGCTCCACGTTGAATTCTGAAGATCAGCCTGTTCTTTGATGGTACCGCTGCATGCCGGTAAAGGTTACAACAGATGATCAGGGGTTCTAAAGTTATGAGAGGCCAATATTCTGTTATCATCCATCGAGTCAGGGAAATTCATTTGTCATACTTAGACGTACGTCACAATCGTCCCCACTTTTGAGACATGGAAACTCGTTTTCATGTTTAATTTATGACAATGAAGCTGCCCTGATCGGTAGTTTTAGGGTGATTGGCATCGTCGATTTTCTCCTCTTCCTCCGTGGTCCAGTTTCTACTCAAGAAGTCAGCTCCGACATTCTGTTTTCTTGGAATATATTCCACTTTGAAGGAGTAAACACTCAATAGCAAGGCCCAACGCATTATCCTTGCGTTGAATTCCTTCTTGGCACCCAGGAAAGCTAGTGGAGCATGGTCTGTTTGCACCGTGAAAGAAGTACCATACAGAAACTCATGATGGCGTCTGATGCCATGAATCAGAGCGAGACATTTTCTTTCAACGACACTGTAGTTGCGTTCCGCTTTATTCAGTTTCCGACTGCCATAGGCAACTGGAAATAGCATGTTCAGGTCACTGTCATCGGCTTGCAGCAATGTTGACCCGATGCCCTGACCTGACGCGTCAACTCTCAGTATGAAAGGTTTCTTAAGGTCAGGTAACCTTAGGATGGGGTATGCCGACAACTGTCCTTTCAAAGTGCTATACGCGTGTTCGCACTTTTGATCCCATATGACCTTATCAGGACAACCTTTCTTGGTGAGGTCAGTCAGAGGTGCTGTCAGTCCGTTGAAGTTCTGGATGTATTTCTGATAGTATGCACATAGCGATATGAAGGAACGTACGTCTTTCTTCGTTCGGGGTCTTTTTGCTGCCACAATTTTCTCCACGTTCTTCTTAATAGGCCAACTGCATCCGTGAGAAATAGTATGCCCCAGGAAGTCTAACTGTTCAAACCCGATGAGACATTTGCTAGGTCTGGCTGTGAGACCCGTTTCCTGTAGTCTCCTGAGGAGCATAGCAACCGTAGCAATATGTTCTTCATAGGTTTCCGATGCAATTAATATGTCATCCATGAAATTATGGATATGGGGACTTTGCAAAGGCTCTAGAAGCTTCCTCATCATCCTGGTGAACACTCCTGGTGCGTTATGCAAACCGAACGGCATCACATTAAATGTGTAATGTCCTTCGCTAGTGCTGAAAGCTAACAAAGGTTTAATTTCCTCCTTGACTGGTATTTGATAATAACCTTTACTGAGGTCAATCTTGGAGAAGATCTTTGCTTTGCTGAGCTTGGTGAACAACTCAGAAACAGTTTGGAGAGGTTCGGGCTGGAATTCCGTTACAGCGTTTAGCAACCTGTAATCAATGCACAGCCGAACTTCCTTATTGGGCTTCTGCAACAGCACTACACTCGAGCTGTAAGGAGATGTAGACTCACTGATAATTCCTGCCTGACGCAGCTTGTCTATTTCTCCGCGAAGTGCATCCGCTTTAGCGTACGGGATGGGATAAACTCTGGTTTGAACAGGGGTCTCGTTTGTTAATTTCATATCAAATTCAATGAGATTTGTTCGACCAGGTACATCCGTTAAGACTGCACTGTACTGTTTTAGTAGAGCCCTGGTTTCTGTTTGTTGTTCAGGTGAGAGATTGTCGCCGAACTTGACATCTTTAAAGGATTCTGTGGGTTGCAGTGGATACTCCATGCAACCATCATCATCTTCCTCGTCTTCCGTTGCTATGGCGACAGCCAGGAGATGCTCGGAGGATGGCACCGGTCTTTCCAAATATTTCTTTAGCAGATTTATGTGGAAGACCTTCTCCTTTCCTTTGATGGAGATCTTGTAATTGGTACGTGAGATCTTTTTAAGGACGGTAAACGGCCCTTGCCATCCGATGCGAAGTTTATTGCTTCCGGTTGGGAGTAGCAACAAAACTTTCTCCCCTGGTTGGAGCTCTCTCTCTTTTGCAGCTTTGTTGTATCTTTTAGCGTGTTTAGCGCGGGCTTTCGTTAAGGTTGGTTGTAGCTAGATCCCATCCTAGCTTTAGCCTTTCCTTGAGCTCAGATACATACTTGCTTGCAGAGACGACTGTCTCGTCAGCCTTTTGGTCTGTCAGGGACCGAAGTAAGGCTTCTAATGGCCCCTTTATAGGTCTGCCAAATAAAAGTGTAGCAGGCGGGAATCCCGTAGACGCTTGGGGTACCTCTCGGTAGGCGAATAAGGCAGCCGATATATATTGGTCCCAGTCTTCCGGTTTCTCCTGACCCAGCTTACGTAACATGGTGGTGAGGCTGCCATTAAACCGTTCCACGAGCCCATTTCCGGCCGGATGGTAGGGACTTGTGTGGATATGTTTGGCCCTCAAGATCTTAAAGATCTCCTCCATTAACAGGCTACGGAATTGGGATCCATTGTCCGTCAAAACTTGTTGAGGGAATCCCAACCGTGTAAAAATTTGCACGAGGGCTTCTGCAACATGCTTGGAATCTATGCATGTTAGCGGTACAGCTTCGGCCCACATAGTGCAAGTGTCAACTAAGGTCAGGATGAACCTGTTCCTTCTTTTGGTCTTTTCCAGAGGACCAATAATGTCGACAGCAACCCGTTCAAATGGAGTCCCTACTATTGGCATTTGCCCCATAGGTACTGGGGGTGTCAAGTGCTTGGGTGCTACCCGTTGGCACTGGGCGCAGGATTTCACGTACCTGACAATGTCAGAGTTCATTCCTGGCCACCAATAGTGGGTTTTTATTCGCTGAATAGTGGCGTTTTGTCCCATATGTCCGCTAAAGGGAAGAGAGTGCCCCATCTCTAAGATCTGGCTTCGGTACTGCGTCGGAACTAGGAGCTGGTTATTCCCCGTGTCCGGGTTTCCCGGTTCTACGATACAATACGCCATCCTTAGAAAAGATGTCTCCGTTGTGTCTGGGGTCCTTAGCCATGGGCAGTTTTTTAAAGCAGAGCTCTAGAGTAGGGTCCTTTTGTTGCGCCTCCTTCAGTTCGTTCGGCAACAAATTTGGCGCAGGCTCCCTCTCCTTCTTGGCTTGCCCTCTTGTGGTTACCGCTGCCACAATCGGCTCCTTTGGTCTCCCAATAAACACATATCTACATCCCAGGATAACTGGGTAGATAGGATCATCCATAATGGCCGCTTTTATAACTCCTCTGACAAAGTCAGAGTGTATTTCTACCAGTGCGATAGGCAGCGTCCTGGGCGCATCACTCTTAAACACTCCACTAAGTTTGACGGTTTCCTCTGTCTCCTGACCTGGTTTGACTAGGTGTCTAGCAACAATACAACTAAAACTTAATCCAGTGTCAAAGAGACAAGTGGTTGAGGTACCATTCAAAATTACAGTTCCTCGAGTTGAGGGTCGGTCCCCCTCAGGTTGAGAATCACTGACATTGACTCTACCTTTCGAGGCTGTATGCAAACATCCAACGCGGTTTGGACCGGTTTGTTTGCCCTGATCAGACGTTCCTGGTGTAGGGGTCTTTCCTTTTCCTTGACCTTGGTGGCCGCGCTGCCACGTAGGCTTGGTGGGTTGATCAGAATTGTTGTTGGGGGGGTATCGGGTTTTGTAGAATTTCGATTTTTCCTGGGGAGGTCTCTGGGTATTATTTTCTCGTTGGTTATAATTCTGAGAGGAATTAGAGGAATAGGATGACTGCTCTAGATTTTGTTTACGAGATGGCTCATCTGTGGGTTTACGTTTAGTGCTGGGAAGTTCGGCCATTGCATTGGTATAGCGTTCGGCCTTATTGAGTATGTCCTCAAGCCTGACTGCGCCCTGTTCAGCCAAAAATCTACGGGTTTCGTTTGACATAGTTGCCTTTATCTGTTCCACAAGAACAAGTTCAAGTAGTCCCTCATATGTAAGAGGTAGGTCAGATAATTCAATGCACTTTGTCAGATAACCCGTGAGACGTGAAGAGAACTGGGGAAATGTTTCCGTGCTCTCTTTTCGGCTGTTTCTGAACAACTGCAGAAACTTTCGGGCAGTCATCTCAAACTGCTGTAGTAAGGCCTTCTTCAACATGTCGTAATCATGTTGATTCGGTCCCAGCTTTGTGTACACGTCATAAGCATTGCCTTTCAGTGACGTTGAAAGTTTGAGCGCCCAGCGGGTACTCTCTAACCCATAAAGATTCGCGAGTCTCTCGAATTTTTCTAGGTAGCTGTAAATTTTTTCGTTAGGGCTAGGAAAAGACTCTAAAGCGAAAGACATCGCAGTTAATTGGGCAGACTGAGTGCTGGAGAGATCCATTGTTTGAGACTGGGGCGAAGACGGCTCTCTATTATTTGAAGTAGAGGCACTCCGACTCTCTAAAGCCTTGAGCGCTAATTCATGTTGTCTTTCCCTCTCTCTTTCTCTCTCTCTGCGGGCTTCCATTTCTGCCTC
The DNA here is from genome assembly GCA_024509875.1 of Oreohelix idahoensis. Taxonomy (NCBI): domain Eukaryota; kingdom Metazoa; phylum Mollusca; class Gastropoda; order Stylommatophora; family Oreohelicidae; genus Oreohelix; species Oreohelix idahoensis. The sequence goes on along the minus strand of JAMPIV010018059.1, from coordinate 111,928 downwards.
AATTTTCTTCTGTTCCAATTGACGATCGTCCGCTTCTTTCTTCCTAGCTTCTGCCCTCTCTTCTCTCTCTTTTTCTTCCTTCCTCTCAGCTTCTGCCCTTTGTTTCTCTTCCTTCCTCTCTGCTTCTGCTCTTTGTTGCTCCTCCTTCCTCTCTGCTTCTGCTCTTTGTTGCTCCGCGTCATATATTTGCAGTTCCTGGGTGATAAACAGATTCGCGGCTTCTGTGTCTAATCCTGAGTCTTTCGCTTCCTGTCTCAAAATGGATCTTATCCTAATTCTCTCAGCCATTGTCAAAGAACTGGATGCTTCTAAGACTAGAGAATAGTAAGATGGAACAAGAAGGGGAAAAACTCCAAGCCGCTACGAGAAAAAACAAAGTAAAAAAATTTACTGAATGACCTCGTGTGTTAACTTATCGCCGCTATTATTGTCACTTAAGACTCGTAACGCAAGCAACTATGCCAATTAAATGGTAAGTTACACTAGAAAAGAATCTACTCTTACTAACAGTAGAGAAAAATTTATATTAAACAATTTAAAAGGAAAAAAAAAAATTTCCCAGAAAATGTTAATTCTCTAACAACAAACTCCGTCCCTGAAGACAATTTTTGAGATGAGACGTAGTTAACTTAATTTTAAAAAATCAGAACAATCCGTCTTTAGCTTAGCTCAACTCAAACGCTTCATAACCTTTAGTGATTGTAAAACCATCACGCAGTCCCGGCAATTATATAACCAAAATTTTCAATTCCCTCTGCCAGAGAATACAAATGTGACAATCTTTTATTATCACTAACTGCCTGTTCCTGTGGAAAAACAAACCTGTCTTAATTATTGTGTGGTTGGCCCAAAATACTGAACGGCTTGGTCTAGGGGAAGTAATACTTTTAAAGATTATACCCTACTTCACAAAGACAATCAACCACACTCTATTTTAACTAAGTTCAGAATCTCGAACGAGCTAACCATATATTGTCGTAATTTTTATCTGAGAGGGTGCTGATGAATATTGGTCCCTTTAGAGTGTAAAGTGATATTGAAGGCTCTGTGAGAATAAGGATTTAGGTGAATGAGGTAGTAGATTCACAAGCGCTGGGAAGGAGCAAGGACAGTCTCTTATTACGACAATATCTGTTTTCTCACAGACTACTCCTATCTCTCTTCTGCACAAACAATTGTGTCAGTTCCAGTCGCTCAGGCGCGCTCACCGATTTGGTGATTCTGTCGCTCAACGTACATGAATACAAACTACACAGATGGAAATGTTTTGGAGTTTTAGGCCAACCGACAACCAACACAAATAAATATTCATACCTTTATTATCATAAAGGACTCACACATAATTGTACATTTACAGTCAAAAATCAAAAAGTTACAGAATACAAATATAACTAGGGAAGAGGGGCTTTTGAGGAGAAATATCCCATCCACCGTTTCCCGTTTATATCTACTAACAGACAAAACCCGGTCCAAAAGACAAGAGGGGGAGGGGGGTGATCAGAGATAGGCAATTTAACCCACTGGTAAATTTATTACTCTGAGGCAAGGGGTTACAGAAAAGGGGGGGGGGGTGTAGAGGAAAGCTAGGGTTCTCAATTGTCTCCCTTTAAATCAACAAATTTTACGGGGTGGGGGGGAATGAACACAGTTACCCAATCCCACTAGGAGAGATCCCGTACAAGGAATATAATGCACCTTAGTATAAGGTCGAACTAATTAAAAGGGTAAAGAAAAGATAAATCTCCTTTCATTCAAAAAAAAACACACTAGGGCTGGCCATCCCAACAAACACACACGCAGACTTACCGAAAGGTGAATTCTGGCACTTCATAGGAAATACATCACAAAAAAACAGCACTAAACCTTGGCTTAGGTAAAAGTAATTTCTTCCGTGTACAGCCCCAGATTTTGCGGGTTGTTTAAGTTAACAAAGTGTCCCGAAATCGCTGGACGTTGAAGTTTAACGGTACTGTTTGTTTATTAGATAAAGTTCCTAGAGAAAGGCACAGGCACTTGGCTAAGCGTGAGGTATGGTGTGGTTCCTAAAATTGGCACAGCTGGCGGAGATAACTTCCTTTTTCCGTAATGTCACAAGTTAAGAAAACACTGAGGTAAGTTCTTCTTCGGGGGGGGGGGGGGGTTAAAATCCACTGAATATGCGTGACAGACAGTGTTCAGGTATCGATGCTTTTTCTTCACAAATAGGGGCAGTGAATAAAATATGTTCTGCTTCCAGTTTCCTTTAAGGACTCTATATGAACTAGTGTTTTTAAAGTGTTTCTTGAATGGCTTTTTTCTCAGTTACGTTCAGAGGAGCGGGGCCCATTACAGGCCGCCACAAGTTTAGCTTTAAAAAAGTTCATATGTTACTGGAGTTATCAAATTGAGTTTGGCAGAACTCTGTATATAGTTAATAATTGCTGGGATGCAGGTTGAATGATCGTTCTGAATGAAAGATAATCAAAACAAGAAATGCATTACAAATCATATTATAATCTGACGCGATAAATTACAGTTAGCCTATTTACTTATTAGCGTCGTCAATTAACAAATCAGGAAAACTTCCCGTGAGTTAAAAATAATTAAAAGCACATCTATCTATACAGAACTAAACTGTATTAAAGTTATCATTCTCTTTAACGTCTGCAAAATAAATTTACGCGTCAATTGTATTAGGAAATACTTTTAGCTGTAACATTAGTTTGCACTAGAACTTTGAAAATGGGTTTATTTAATAAGGTTAAATTTACACCACAATCCATTGAAATCAATAGAAATAACTCGACCAATGATCACTCGAAGCTAATGTATAAATTACCGTCTGCACAGAAAGAATACACTCCAATAGTCACGAAGGTAGATGAAATCCAGCAGGGATCCGACTATGCTAGTGCAACTAGGATTCTGTCAGAGCGAACGATAAAATGCAGTTTATCGGAGTTCTCTATTTATACTTCTCGAATGTAACTTGAATGGGGCGTGTTAAATTTTCGCACCTTTCTTGATCTTGAGCAAAATTCGGGGTACCTCGCCGATGTGTTAAACGTTGCGATTCCTACGTTTTCCCCGGTCTACCGATTTTCTTCCGTCTCAGGCTGCTCGCATAAGAGTGCGAAAATTTCCCGAGAAGCTAACTCTGTGAGCTGCAAGTCCCTGATTCTTTAGATCGCGGTCGCTCCACGTTGAATTCTGAAGATCAGCCTGTTCTTTGATGGTACCGCTGCATGCCGGTAAAAGTTACAACAGATGATCAGGGGTTCTAAAGTTATGAGAGGCCAATATTCTGTTATCATCCATCGAGTCAGGGAAATTCATTTGTCATACTTAGACGTACGTCACAATGACAATGGCATACGTGACGGAAATTCTCTTGTGGTTAGCTGGGGCAACGCTTTTGAGGATGACTTTTTATTTGTGGGTTCAGAAGTTACTCTTTAACATCCATTCATCCATTGAGTTATCACCATTTAAGCTTCCCTCTCCCCATCCCACTCCCCCTTCCCTTGGAACATATGTGCTCAACGAATTCACGCCAAGATTTCCTACCTTGGTCATGGTCGTTCCAGATCATTGAGGTTCCACAACAAACACTGACTTGTAATAATATCCCCCGGAAAGCCTCAGTGTGTCTCCGATCCAACGCCAGCGTCGTTCCGTCACCTCATCATCATCATTATCATCAACATCATCATCTTCATAATCATCATTATTTTGCTTTGCGCTTCTAATGGAGCATTGAGCCACCACAGCAGCTGCTCCCCTCACAGGAAGCCCGGCACAAAACATGCACATGTTCATGCAGTAGTGGTTTCTGTTACAATCTTTTGTACATGATGAGGTTCCCAACCCCATGTGCAACCTCATAGTAGTCGACTCGTGCGACATGCCTTAGAATACAGCAGTCCTGATCACCTCATGTCCCCACAGGTATATGTCTGATTGTTTGACTCTTAACAAAAGTCTACTAAAATATTTCCTAACGTTTGCTGCAGTTTCTTATTAAAACACAAAAATACCAAGATTGCCAGATCTAGAGCAGAATGGAGTTGCCAAATTAAACTTGAGTACTCGTCTACTGTTTTGGCTCGCATCGCGGCAACTCAAACAGCACAGGTATCAAGTTTTCAAAGGTTCCTGTTTGTTACTCTATTCTCAGCTATTTCTGTAGTTCCAGTTTTTTTTCCTTATATAACTCTTTTGTTTGTTGGAGCTTCAGAAGAATATTAGACAGTCCTGAATTCTTGCACGTGCCGGAATAAAGGTTTTTATTTTTTCCAAACTGGGATTTTTGCCTTGTTATCTTCTTTGTTTTATTGTGCGTGCCTGAATTCTTCCTTTACGATTAGAGCTCTTAACAAGACAAAGATACAGAGGCATCAAGACGCCGTGGTTTGAATAACAAAATGAAAAAAAAAACATAGGAGTTAA
>JAMPIV010018059.1:0-102500 GCA_024509875.1 Oreohelix idahoensis | reverse complement strand
CCGCCCGCCTGCCTGCCTGCCTGCCTGCCTATTTTATCTTATCTTATCTTCTTATCCTATCTTATCTTATCTTATCTGTCGGTCTGTCTGCCTGTCTATCTGGCTATATCTATCTTTGTATGCATGTGTGGATATCTGTGTGTGTGTGTGTCCTCAGTTACTGAGTGCGGTGACAATATTGATTATTTATTATTGAAGATAAGAATGCTTTAATTTAAAAACACTTATTGCAGGGCAGAAATGTAAAGAAGGCAATGATGCATATTTGTTTACCGTGATGACATAAATTTCGTTTGTTCGTTGATATATTCACTCAAGTTTCCTACACCGGTTTCTTTCTCAGACACACTTTGTCTTTCCTGTCGTAATTTATTTCTGCTACACACTTTTTGTTTTTATATTTTCCTGTTAAATCTTGTACCTCCATTTTAGACCTTCTCCTCCCCTAATATTTTCCATTTTTCCCATAAATATTTCTCAGTTTCTGCATATATTTCTGTTTTATTCTTCCATGTACAACTTTTTTCATTCCGTCTTTCTAATTTATCGAGTTTTTGTTTCTCACACCTTCTGCCGTCTGTCGTTAACTTGTAGCATGTACTTACCACCGCCATATGTTTGTAGCATGCTTTTATTATCGAATTACCCAGACATAATCATTTTCAGGAAGTGAACATCTCTCACTCGTTCTTTTTAGAACTATATATATGTACCGTATATATAAAGAACAGAATTGCATCGACCAGGGTTTCTAAACTTGTGATTCACGCACTCTCTTAGGGGTCCATGCATGAATTTTACAGGATGCGTGTACGTAACCGAAAAATTGAAATTTCTTCTTTTTCTTCGTACACTCTCAAACGTCCACTTGAATGTTTTCAAAGAAAGCAGTAGTCAGTTTGAGGCTATTTGAATCTCCGTAGAGGTCTTCCACGAATGGTAGTAGTGTCGGCCAGATGCGCTTTCTCTGTTCCTCATATGTTGGGCAACTTTGAAGTTTAAAAATCTCCTGAAGGTCTTTTATATTTGGACATGCGCTTTAATATAACCGACTAGGTTGAACGGGACGCGCCTCGCCAAAAGGAGGTCAAATTTTATTTTAAAAAAGAAAAAAAAGCAAATGTTCAGCAGTCATTTTATCAGTGCCACAGTTACACTGATAGTTAGTTCCTATCTTTAGCTTGTTGAATAGGTGGTATCTCAATCTGTTGTGGCCAGCGTGGAGTCTGAAGATTACTACATGGTATCTTCTGCTGAGCTGGTAATATGCATCATTTTGTGTCTGACCTGAATGCTCTACATCCAATTTGTGTCTGTATCTGATTCTGATAAAATTCTTTGCCTCCTCGAAAGTTACGTTTGCATCAGGCTGAGGTAGATTAGGAATCTTACTTTCATTAAAAGTTTATCTTGGAAAATTATCATCGATTTCTGCATTTAAAGAAATATATTATTTTTACAGATTGTTTTCATATGTCAGTACGATTATATGTAAGCTTTAACTATCTCTCTTTGTTATAACATTTATTGCTTGTATGCAACAAATTTCAGTATGCACCTATGTATATTTTTTTCGAAGAAGGGGTTCAATCCTTCCCCTGACAGTCAAAGGGTACATAGACATCATCGGACAATCAAAGGGGTCCGTAGCCATCAAGGGAATTAATTGTAGTCCAGTGTTTCTCATGAAAATATAATGAGAACTCAGATCCCTAGAGTATATGCCAGGGATGTCAGTTGGAGGTCATTCTGTAAACAACTTGAGATTCGTTGATAACAGTTTTCGTAGCATAAAAGTGAATCTGGAATTACAGGGAATAATTGATGCAATAATGACAGAAATGAAACATGAAGGCCTTAGCCAAAATAGCAAAAAGAGCTGTGAAAATGTAGGTAAGTAAATGGGAGAGTTTTGAAGGAACTGATGACAAGATGACTAATGTGGAACTGATGACAAGATCACTAATGTGGAACTGATGACAAGATGACTAATGTGGAACTGATGACAAGATCACTAATGTGGAACTGATGACAAGATGACTAATGTGGAACTGATGACAAGATCACTAATGTGGAACTGATGACAAGATGACTAATGTGGAACTGATGACAAGATCACTAATGTGGAACTGATGACAAGATGACTAATGTGGAACTAATGACAAGAACCAGACAAGTGCCAGGGGATCAAGAGAAGATGGAGATAGATAGGACACATATGAGAAAACCTGCTGATAGCATTACCAGACGATCGTTGTTGTCGAACTCCCTGGGTAGGAGAGGTAGAAGGAGGCCAAGGAACACATGGAGAAGAGAACTGGAGACAAAAATGAATAGGATGAAGAAGGTATTGGTAGAACTTGAGACGATGGCACAGGACATAAAGACTTGGCATAAGCTTGTTGAAGGACTGTGTTCCTTGGGGAACTGATGGCTGATGAATGATGAAATGGTAGATCAGATAGAGACAAAAACTACCTGTCAAAAGGTGCACCAGATAGAGACAACAAATATCTATTTGTTTAATGGTGTATCAGACGCTAAAAATCGTCAAGCCAAATGATGCATCAGACAAACAAAAATCTACCTGACATGTGGCGAATCAGACAGCTAAAAATCGTCATGTCAAATGATGCATCAGACAGAGACACAAAATTTAAAAGCTTTGTGTCAAAAGGTGCAACAGAGAAAAATCGTCGCATAAGAAAGTAATTCAGTTAGAGACAAAGATCTTCATATCCAGGTGTCCAGTAGTGTTTCAGACAGACTTGGCCAAAAATAAAAACAGCAACAACAAAAAGTCTTCACTTATCCTGCTGGTGGTGAAGAATCGCGTCTTTCTCGTATTCTCTATCGTCTACGCCCAACTATCCTTAGTTGCCTTTCAAGATCAAACATACAGAGAAACACAGGTTCTCTTTGCGTCCCCTCACTATTGATTAGAAGACTGAGGATCAGTTACACTTTTCCTCAGAGATAAGATGACAAGAAAACAGCGAAGACGATTGTAAACAAACAGCCGTACAGAGAAGTAATTTCTTCATTGAGTATTTGCCGTCAAGTGATAAAGGAGAAAAGAGCAGGGAATTGTAGAAGATGGAAACTGGAGGCTGATCATCGACAACCTCTTACAGGTATCCTGTGTTCAGTACTGAAATGGAGGTTTGCGCTGTCTCTTCTTAATGAAAGGTTAAGTAAAGAGGCTAGATGACCCGATATTTTTTGCTTTCTCTACAGGTAGGTTAATTTTAAAGGTGCACAAAGAGGACGGAGGAATTCTGAAAAGTTTTTTAAAGACGGAAGTAAGAAAGGAAATAGGATGGAGATAGCCAGCTATGTTCAAAAGAGCGTTCGGATATCCTTTATGTTCCAAGAATAGGCACGCGCACTGAAAGTGGCTGAGTAGAGAAAGAGGGGGAGGCAGAAATAAAGGAACTGATCTTCAGCAGTGGCGCATTAAGCATTGTTTTCGGAGCGGGCTTGTCAGATGGAAAGCGCATATTCGGGGGCTTAATCATGGAAGCCCGCAATACCTATAAGTTATTTCTTTTTAATAATTCGTTCTAAATAATGTTTAGCAGAATGATTGAAAGGTTAGTAAACATAATTCAAAACAAGTATGATATCTAACGTTTATAAGCGAAACACGAAAACTGAAACTACTAAACCTCCTAATTTTGAATCGCTGGCATAATGTGTAGATTATTCCTCGTAGATCATTTAGGTCTGCATTACCGTGGTACTTCCGAGCTGTAACTACTGAGAGGTTATCTGTTGTCACGGGATTTACTCCCCTTGCTCTGCATTGGTGGCCCAACAGTGGCCAAGATTTAGAGTACCTACTGAGAGTCCTCAAAGGTGTCTACCTTTCGTTAGAAATCAAGTACTCCGGTTGATAGGATCCAGGCCGTGTAAACGTTGTATCTTTCCTAACGTTCTCTCACGTTTTTCCTTCAGCTCTTACTTCCATCATTGCTTCCATCTAGGTGTTATGTGAGGAACGTAGAAAACAAATATGGCAGTCACCATTACCATTCCTGGACAAACTCTATAGAGATGACAACAACCTCAATCTAACCACTGTTTTCTTTAATCATATTCAAGTTGACATCCGAGAATTATGAAGAAGAAGCCACCTATTACATATTAAGAATGATTGTCAGCGGAAAGGGTCACAGGGAAATCCACAAGCGCCCCCCCCCCCCACCCCTCACCTTTTTAAGGTGTAGACTGACCTTGGTCTGGGCGGCCGGGCAATTAGGGACTGTTTACTTAACATTTTATAAAGCTTGATGGAGTCTAGGGGCTGAGTGGGCACTGCCCGATTGCCCGACCGCTAAGTCCGCCCCTGATTGTGCTTCTTGATCACAAAGGTAGAACCTTTTTTCAGACACCAGGAATGACTGGTGAAATTTAGCGGAGTTGAGGAAGACGAATAAGAAGAGAAAAACAAATTTGGCGAAACGGATTTAAACACGGGGCTTACCTGTGACAGAGGCGCTCAGGTTCCTGCGATGTTTATCCTAAAGGATTCTATTTTAACGTCAGTTTCTCTTTCTATATTCATCTCTTTTGTTGGGTCTTGTTTGTCTTCCTCATTCTATTTTCTTTACTTCCCGACTATGTGAGGCTTATTGTAACGTTTTCAGTGTCTCCTTTTGCAATACCGTCTTTGTTTGATTCTTTCTTTTCACATCTGAATGTGCCTTCTATGTTATTGTGTTCTATTTATGCTTATTCTCATCTTCTATCTCAGAATTTGTTTCGTTTCAATCGTCTTTTCACTTTTATCGTTGCGGCGCATATGTCTTCTTTATCAGTTCAAAGTTTCGGTTTGTCTTTGCTCTATCTGAGTGTCTTTATATTTTCTATCTCCGTGTCTAGCTTTCCTTCTTCTGCTCTGCGTCTTAATTTAAACTTATTACCTCTTAGTGTGTCTACGCTGTTTTCTGTCTTACTTATCATGTATCTGCATTGTATCTCTGCGTCTTGCCGTAATTATCTTACTTCTCAGTATATCTCGGTTGTATCTGCTAGTCTTACTTTACACTACTTACTCCTCAGTGTATCTCCGTTACATTTCTATCCTTTGCTTTAAACGTCTTACTTATGGAACATTAATACAACAGAGATACAATGAGAAGTAAGACGTTTAAAGTAAGACACGTAGATACAACGAAGATACACTGAAGCAGTGTCATTTGGCAAAGCTATAAATATGGGTTTTATCGGATCATCAGGTATGTAACGACTGTTGTAGAGGTCATTCAATAGATTTATTATCACGTGTGCTCCTAATTCTCCCACATCCTCCGTTTATCTATTGTTATATTACCTGGTCCAGGAACTTTGCCTTCCTTCAAATGGCACATATTGTCCTTAGACTCTGCCTCGAATATTGTTGCTCCTTCACACTTGTCTTCTATGTTTACTTCTTATCGTAGTTGGTCATAGAACCTCCTTTATGTTATTGTATCCATCTGTCTAGTACCTTCTCTTGGTCCTTTAGCACTGTTCGTTCTATTAACAGTGACTGCTTGTGTCTTTCTGTCTTTTAAGTCATTCGTTTGCTAGTACATACATTTAGTGCCTTATATCTGTTGCTTTTTTAACTCTCCGGTTTTAGCCATGATTCTTGTCCTGCCTCACAATTGTTTACTATTTCTTAGTTAGTCTTTCACATTCTTCTTCCTCTGACTTCGTCTTTAGATCGATTCTTTTTTCCTTACTGCATATATCAGGTGTAAAATGTCACCTGTTGCCTGTTTTTTCTTTAAAGTTTTTCTGTAGTGTTAAAATGATTTCTTGCGTTTGATAATTTAGAATTTTCCAATACTCACCCACTTATTCACGTATTTTTTAAAATGGCATTGCATTTATTATACTTTGTAATATTATATATTTCTTTCTCATTTCTTTATCTTTTTAAGTAAGGCTAAATCGATCTTTATTTTTTTTTGTGAAGCCGTCTTTTCTTTCTTCTGTTTTATTGTGCTTAGGTCGGTACAAGGTTACTCCTGCAGCCTGCTCTTTCCCTGGTTTTTACACATATCAAACTGTTTCTAATTCTCCTCTACATTAGTATGCAGTCAGTGTGATGACGCACACTGTATCCGGGGTTTTCTATGCCCATGGGCTTCTAAGATGTAGGAATCTGGTGCTTCCTATTATCATCTCGTGTTTTTAGCCCACTCTATCAGTTTGTTTCTCCCACATATCTCTATCCCTCGCCATAACCACCAGTCAGATCTTCCAACTTTACATTACAAAAGTTAGCGTTGACATCTCCAAGTACTGTAGTTGTCTAATGAGATTGTCACTGCGATATCGTCAACTGAAGTTCATTGTAGAATGTGTCCATCTTCTCTGTACTGTTTCTGCTGTTAGTTCGTACATTTGTATCAAATTAATATCTAGTGATCTGTCATTCAGTCTAACCAGTTAGACAAGATCTGATGCACCAGTGCATTGTTCTTGCTGTTTCTGCATCTAAATTTGCGAGTACTCCTTTGTTCATGTTTTTTTTTTCTTCGAGAATAAATTAGTTTCCATTTGTCCCAATATATTTCTCTAGCTCAGGTAAATGTAGCATTCCGCATAATCCTTATAAAGTTACATTAATTCTTTCCACACACCCCCTCCCCACCCCCTGTGACGGTATTGCCTCCCCTGCTTTGCAGTAGTGGTCCAACAGTGGCCAAAACTCAAGAGTATCTAATATGGGCTTCAAAGGATTCTACCTTCGCACAAGATTACTCTTGGCAGAGATGTAGATAGGATGGTGATGCCACGTCTATTATAAAGGCAGTCGTCGGAAAATAGTCAGAATAAGCGAGAACAACACTGCTTTGGCTGAGTATGTTAACTCTGTAATTCTGCCGACGCTTTTGTGAAGGATTTAAACACTTATTACTTTCAGCTCGTTTAAGCCCCCACCTTCAATTTACTCAGTGGAATTTTATTATTCTAGTATAGCTCTCTTTAGAGTGTGTGTAGATATATGACTGAGACAAACATGCAGTAACTTTAAAATAATTAAATCGAAGTTAAATTTGTAACATTCCAAATAACAAAATTTAATAATCAGTTTAGGTTTTAACAGTTGGAAAATAATTTGAACAGTTATGGATCAAGAAAAGTTATCCTCACAGTCTTTATGGAAAGTGAGATGTTACAAGAAGTTCAAGTGGCAGCATATATTTGAACTTAGCTGCCAATGAAGGTTCTGCTCCTTCTTATGGGTTGGTTCTTTTCACTCTGCTCACGCTCGTCTTTGATCAAGGTTGTCGGGGGTAGCTCGTTTCCCAGAAATGTCAAGAAGAGTCTACCAGTGGGTCCTTCGTCTTAAAGCTTAGGCCACGGTTCCCTTCTTGTTTCAGAGATAGTACTTTCTGCTGGTACCACCAATAACTATGGTAAAAGAATAGAACGAAATGCTCTTTTGAGTATGGCGTTTTCCACCCCATAGTTATGGGTTCCTATCTTCCCATACCACCATCCCAATTACTCAGACTTTACCCTCGATGAGAATTAAATTTAATCCCTCGGGATAAAACTTTCTTTAATTTAAATAGAAAAGCTTTCATAGTTACTTTATATTTAAATGAAAAGGTTAACAATACAGATAGAGTCTGTTTACATATACATCTCCACTGATTGAAAAGTGTTCACAATATAAATTGAATATGTTTTCATTTATGTTTTACACTGATTGAGAAGTTTGAAACTTCCATAACTTTAAAATGAATATTTTCAGATAGACATTTACACTGGTTTAAAGCTTGAAAACGTACATTACTTTTAATGTGGCTATGTTTATAGGAACATTTACAGTGCTTTAAAAATGTAAGTATTATACTTAGAATGTACATAATTGTAGCAAATAAAGATGATTTGCTGGGGAGGTTATGATGGTATCCTAACAAAGAGTGAAATAAGTGCATGCAGTAACCGTGCGAGGTCAAGCAAATGTAGGTCCCTGATTCTATAAATGATGATGATGAATTGTGTACAGGGAACCTAACGCTACCTCCCTAGATCTCACACGGTCTCTCTGTTGGCTCTAGTGTAGGGTGTATGATGTACCTATTGTCTAGGGGAGAAATGAGATGATAGTACACAACACACAAACACTTTACTTTTTTATGAGAAAGTTAATAAAACAGGTGTTAAGTTTTCTTTTGAACTGAATATTACAATTTAATCTGCCTGTCCAATCATATCTTTTGGACAGGTCTTGAAAATAAGGACAAGATAGTTTACAGAAAAGAGGGTAATAAAACAACTGGACTTTCTGTCCACACAAATAAAGTCAAGATATATTTTTCACTGAAAGAACAGTTCACAGCTACAACTGTAATCCTATAAAGGGAGAGTCACTGTGTATGAGGGGCTGTTGTGTCATCATACCCCTTGAAATTCCTGAATATCATTGGGAAACTCAGTGAATGTTACTTTTTTACAAAAGTGTCAGATGTACCCAGATGTATGGCACATCACCTGGGGTTATTTATAAGGAAATTCTCTCCTGAAGATGCAGACTCTTTCACTCGTTCAAGCTCCTCCGTGTTCTTATAATAGTAGAAATGACTGGATGGAGGCTTGAGGGCTGTATTCACTTTCAGCTGGCTTCCTGCCACCAGTCGGTAACAGGGAATAAAACGCTGGAACAAAAGGATACCCTGGCTTTACATCTACTCACTGAGATTATTTAATATTTTCCTACCAGGATATGGGGTCAGCCTTGCGTGCCGTACATGTGCACAAGCCCCTAACTTTGTTTGACTCCCTCCTTGCTGTGACCACACCTCAGGTCCCTATGGCAGATACGCCACTGTACCTTTACATCTTTTTTCCTCAATACAATAATGTGGGGTAACCACATTTCCGTTGGTATGATTTTCTCTTTTCTTTTTATATTATAAATGCTTCAGGCATGTAAATAGTGTTCATAGAACACAGAGGCTTACTACTATAATAATATAACAGCATAATCATGACAACATACATCAATTAGATACATTTTAAGATGAGGACTCAACAATGTCTACTACCGACATGTTCTTCATTTTTCCTCAATATCAATACCCAATTTTGTTTGCTGTGGAATTAAACAGAATAATTCATAAATCGTCCTTACCACAATTCAAGAAATATAAACAAATGATGCTGACTTGCAAAGCAATGGCCGCAGTTTCACTCTGCACTGGTCTCAGGCTGGGAAATATTTATTTTACTTTAAATTTACCACAGCTGAATCTCAGCAAAATGTTTAATGTAAGTTATTTTTGACAACTGGCAATTGAATAAGGAAAACCCCTTGCTAATATTGGGTACCACTAGCCAATCAGAAGCTGGCGACTACCAGATTTCAAAATGCAGTTTTGAAAAACAAAAAAACAATTCCAAACTACACCGCGTCTGCTATTTAATTGGCTAGCCTATGTTAGTTGCCATTACAACAAAAATGTTTCGTTGATAACCAAATTACTATCGCCCCCCCCCCCCCTCTCCCCCTATTCTCTCTGTACTCAAGCGAATTTGAATATTCACCTCAATGCCTCTTTCTACGCGATCGTCCCTTTAACGTTATGAAAAATTCAAGTAAGGTTGACTGTCTGTCTGGTCTACCGTCTTGGACATTTTATTTTTCCTTCATAACTTCACTAATACTGGGGCTATCATATTATTTAAAACATATTCTTGCTTAGGGGAGTCTCAGCTATCTTATCATATAAGTTTTATGTTCAGTTTCCTATTAATAAAGATTTTCATTTTTGTCACTGTTCGTTCGTCAAATAATATTTTACACAAGACCACCATTTCCTCCTTTCTCCTCTCCCGCTTAGCCTATGGGATTCAAATACTACTTGTTTTTAGTGACGCCAGTAATTCTACAACGAGTGGGGACAAACTGTCTGTGTGTTTGCCTCCGATGGCGTTTGCCGCCGCGTGTAGATACGCATGGCAGAGTGTGGCAGGCAAATCGGGTGTAGACGTGGCGGGTTAACAAGTTGGGTTTTATGATTTGAATTTTATCGTGTTTCACTACCAAATTGTAAGACTTACTACTGATTAACCTGTTAAAAACAAAATATTACGTTAATTCAGATAGTATTGTGCGGCGCTCTTCCGCCAATTAATTAATTTTATCGGTTAGGCGGCCGTGTATGCAGCAGATCTTACAAGTTTAAACATCGGTAGTACGTTGGCGAAACCGAAAATGCAACGCGTTGTATATTATATATGCTATAGGCTTTTCGCACTGCACAAAAGGCAGTGGCGGGCGTGTGAGAGCAATTCCGTCAGACACAATCGGGCTGGTTTTATTTATTGTTGGGGCTGGTCTTATTTATTGTTGTTTTTATGACTAAATTCTATAGAAATGAGTAATTATCCTCGCAGATTTTACCACACACCTCCCCTCTTAAACATGCATCACTATGCAGGTTATTATCTGCGAGATAACTTAGCTCAATGAAGTCTTATGCGTTTCTCTGATTTTCATCACATGGATGTCTGCTTAAAAAGTCGGCACCCACATTCGTCGGACCCGGGATATAATCTATCCGGAATGAGTATGGCTGCAGTAATAAAGACCATCTCAATAATCTGGAATTTTCATGCTTCGCTTGTGACAGGAACACAAGAGGTGAATGATCCGTTTGGACCACAAATGTCCTGCCATATAAATAAATCTGAAATTTCTTTATAGACCATATCAAAGCGAGACATTCCTTTTCACTTGTTGAATAATTTTTTTCCGCCTTGTTCAACTTGCGGCTAGCATAAGCGACTGGTTTCAATTCCCCATCTGGTGAGGAAGACCTTTGCAACAATGTAGCACCTAGGCCCACATTGCTTGCGTCACTTCTCACAATAAATTCTTGAGTTAAGTCAGGCAATTGCAATACTGGCCTGCTTGTAAGTTTTTCCTTCAACTCTTGGTAAACTAATTCGCACTGAGCAGACCAAATTATTTTATCAGGTTGACCTTTACGAGTTAAATCTGTCAGCGGAGCACATATAGAGTTAAAATTTTTAATGTACTTTTGGTAAAAACCACACAACGACACGAAAGATCGCACGTCTTTCTTTGTTTGGGGTCGAGGAGCTTTTTTCAATTTTTCCAGATTCTTGGGATCAGGGGTCATGCTACCCTGATGCACAGTATGTCCCAAGAATTCCAACTCTTTACAACCTATACAACATTTTGTTGGCCTGGCGGTTAAGTTAGCCTCTCTGAGTCTATCTAACAGCATATTCAAAGAGGTAACGTGTTCCTCAAATGTTTCCGTAGCAATGAGGATATCGTCCATAAAATTCGAAATACATGGATTTTTCAGGGGATCCAGCAGTTTTCGCATCATCCTTGAAAACACACTCGGAGCATTTTTCAACCCAAACGGCAACATGTTGAACTCATAATGACCTTCCGAGGTGCTAAATGCTAAATAAGGTCGAACCTCAGGCTTTACTGGAATTTGGTAATAGCCCTTGCTAAGATCCACCTTAGAAAAATATTTTGCCTTGTTCAGCCTGGCAAATAGTTGAGTAGTATCAGGTAATGGATCCACCTGACCTTCTGTGACAGCATTCAGTTTCCTGTAATCTATACACAGTCTATGTTCTCCTGATGGTTTCCGCAACAGAACCACGCAGGAACTATAAGGAGACTCACTATGAGAAATAATCCCTTCTTGTAACAAATAATCTATCTCCTCTTTTAAAGCTTTCTCCTTAGCGAATGGAATAGAATAGGGCCTCATACAGATAGGTGTTTGGTCTAGTAGTTTCATATCATATTCCAACAAATGGGTGTTACCCCGGTTTATCTGTCAACACATCTGTATGTTTCTCAAGGATCTGTCGAACCTTCTCCTTCTGCCCTTTTGTCAAGTGATTGCTGATTTTCACCTGCTCAAACGTTTCACTGGTTTTCAGTGGATATTCAAATGAGGAGAGAGGGTCATTTTTCATTTCGGTTGCAATAGACAAGGCCAATAAGTGTGTCCCTTCCTGGATTTGTCTGTCCAGATATTTCTTCAACAGGTTCACATGATAGACTTTTTCCTTTCCCTTTTTGTCTATCTTATAATTGGTTCTGGATACCTTTTCCAAAACTGTGTATGGTCCTTGCCATCCGATCTGAAGTTTATTATTGCTGCTGGGCAATAGAAGAAGTACCTTCTCCCCCACAGCAAGTTCCCTATCCTTCGCTTTTCGATTATAATAAGCAGCATGCTTTTCCTGGCTTGTCTCAAATTTTCATTTGCCAGTTTCCAACCGGTTTGTAAACGATTGGTCAGTTCGTTCACGTATTGATAAGATGAGGTAACAGTCTCCTCTGCCTTCTCATCAGTCCAGGTCCTTAACAAAGCTTCTAACGGACCTTTTATTGGCCTACCAAATAACAGTGTTGCGGGGGCCATTCCGGTGGAATTATGTGGTACTTCCCGGTACGCAAACAGGGCGGCGGGCAAGTAGTGGTCCCACGTGTCAGGTTTCTCATGTGCCAGCTTTCTCAGGATAGAAATGAGAGTCCCATTGAACCTCTCTACCTGGCCGTTCCCTTGGGGATGGTACGGGCTACAATGAAAGTGCTTGGCTTGAAACAACCTGAACACCTCTTCAGTTAGTTTCCCCTTGAACTGAGAGCCATTATCTGTCAAGATTTGATGCGGGAAACCTAACCTTGTGAATATCGTAAGTAATGCCTCTGCCACATGTTTCGAATCGATTGATGACAGGGCTACCGCCTCTCCCCACATAGAACAAGTGTCTACCAGAGTAAGGATGTAACTGTTCCTCCTCTTGGTCCGAGTGAGAGGTCCCACAATATCCACAGCAACTCTCTCAAAAGGGGTTCCCACTATGGGCATTTCCCCAAGAGTTGCGGGAGCAGTCCAATGCTTTGGAGCTACTCTCTGGCATTCGGGGCAGGAGTGTACGTATCTCTTTATGTCTTCCGTTATCCCTGGCCAGAAATAATGACAAGCTATACGCTGTCCTGTTGCACTAATCCCCATGTGACCACTGAAGGGGATAGCATGACCTAACTCCATCACTTTTTCTCTATATGATTTAGGAAGGACCAGCTGACCATGACCAGCTGCACCAGTGCCGGCCTTCCTGTATAGCAATTTATTCTTCATATAGAATTCTCCTTTATTTGGAGGAGTATGGCTCTTTGGGAGTTTCTTATAGCACAGCTTCAGTGACTTATCTTCAGCCTGTGCCTTTCTCATCTCTTCGGGATGAGTATTTATAGGTTCATCTTCTTCCTTTCTGGATTGTGATCGGGTCTGGACTGCTGCCAAGACCACAGGTCTCGTTGGATTTCCCAAGTAGACATAACGACACCCCAATATCAGAGGGTAGATGGGTGCGTCTATCACTGCTGCTCTGATTATCCCTTCCACATAGCGAGTCTTCACTTGTATCCTGGCAATGGG
This sequence comes from Oreohelix idahoensis, assembly GCA_024509875.1. Taxonomy (NCBI): domain Eukaryota; kingdom Metazoa; phylum Mollusca; class Gastropoda; order Stylommatophora; family Oreohelicidae; genus Oreohelix; species Oreohelix idahoensis. The sequence goes on along the minus strand of JAMPIV010018059.1, from coordinate 89,046 downwards.
AAGTTTCATGAGGGGTAGGTCCTTGGTCGCCCCTTGTATCTCCACTGTTTCTGTGGTATACTGATCTGGGTTCACCAAGTGCGAGCTCACCACAGCCTCAAAATCCAAACCTGTATCATAGAGGCACCTTATGGTGACATCATTGCATACAACATCCTCGCAAACTGGGGGGTGATAAGGTTCCTGCTGTTCAGCAGGTTTGTCCTTTCCCTCCTGTTTTCCCCTTTTCATAGCAGCAAATCCAGCAGGTTTACTTTTACAATACTTAATGTCATGTCCCTCCTTCTTACAATAAGTACAATACCATCTACTTTGATGATGAGGTTTTCTTTCCTCATTCCTTCTGTCCTTGAATTGTGCGGTTTTATTTTTATAATCATTTCGAGGCCTATCGAAGTTCTGCTTACCTCTGTTATCAAATTTATTATGGGTTTGAGGAGCCTTAAACTGATCTACTGGTTTCTTTTTAATACCAGCTACCTCTGCCTGGGCTGCATGATACCTTTCAGCGACATTTATTATTTCCTCCAGTCTCTCCGCACCCTGTTCCATGAGAAACTTTCTCATGTCTGGAGCCATGGACTCTCTCATCTGCTCAATGAGTATCATCTCTTTGAGATCTTGGGTTTTCCCCAAAGAAGCCCATTTCTCCATATACGTTTCCAACCGGGCGGAGAACTGGTGATAGGTCTCACCCGACAGTAGCCTGGCATTCCTAAATTTCTTTCTATAAAATTTTCCGTTCTTTTCGTATCTTAACAGAAGAGCTTGCTTCAACATGTCATAGTTGTCCTGGTCACCCCTACTCATTTTAGAAAAAACTTCGTAAGCTGTACCGCGAAGTCCTTGAGACAACTTTACTCCCCATTTTTCTCTTTCCAACCCATAAGTAGTGGCTAATATTTCGTATCTGCTTAGATACGACTCAATATCATCATCTTTTTCTATAAAATAATCTAAGTGGAACCCCATGGCTGATGAGGAGGCCCCCTGGCTTGCAGCGGAGTCGGAAGTGGAAGGGCTAGTTCCATTTTCCGGAGCATGGCCTTGTAGCTCTAGCTCCCTTAGTCGTAACTCATGTTCCCTCTGTAACCGTTTATCTTCCCTTTCCGCCTCCAATCTTCTTTCTTCTTTCTCTCGTTCCGCCTCCCTGTGTAGACGTTTTTTCCTCCTTCTCAGCCTCGAGTTCAAGTTTCTTTGCCTCCTTCTCAGCCTCAAGTTTCTTCTCCTCCAACTGCAGCCTCTTTATCTCAGCCTCTCGATCAGCCTCTAATTTCTTAGTCTCCCTAGCATCTTCTAACTGCACTCTCCTTTCCTCAGCTAACCTATGTTCTTCCCTAGTAATAAATTTGTCACATTCTGAGGTGACATAATCAACCAAAATTTGTCCCTCCATATTCATATCTCTCGCCGCTTGCACAGCTGCAGAGCGAAACTTGGCCAGATCTGCCATCCTGAAAAATGTACCAACAAAGTTTCTAAATATAACTAATTATAAATTTATTTAATTAAATCTGGGTTTCTGACACTTTCTTGACTTCCCAAAATCTTGGGCAAATATATTATATGGGGATTTCCTGGGAAAATTAGACTGTCCCCAATTTATGTAGAAAGTTCAATCTCGGACAAGCCTACCAATTTATGTAGCAAATAAAGATGATTTGCTGGGGAGGTTATGATGGTATCCTAACAAAGAGTGAAATAAGTGCATGCAGTAACCGTGCGAGGTCAAGCAAATGTAGGTCCCTGATTCTATAAATGATGATGATGAATTGTGTACAGGGAACCTAACGCTACCTCCCTAGATCTCACACGGTCTCTCTGTTGGCTCTAGTGTAGGGTGTATGATGTACCTATTGTCTAGGGGAGAAATGAGATGATAGTACACAACACACAAACACTTTACTTTTTTATGAGAAAGTTAATAAAACAGGTGTTAAGTTTTCTTTTGAACTGCATGTATACAATTTAATCTGCCTGTCCAATCATATCTTTTGGACAGGTCTTGAAAATAAGGACAAGATAGTTTACAGAAAAGAGGGTAATAAAACAACTGGACTTTCTGTCCACACAAATAAAGTCAAGATATATTTTTTCACTGAAAGAACAGTTCACAGCTACAACTGTAATCCTATAAAGGGAGAGTCACTGTGTATGAGGGGCTGTTGTGTCATCATACCCCTTGAAATTCCTGAATATCATTGGGAAACTCAGTGAATGTTACTTTTTTACAAAAGTGTCAGATGTACCCAGATGTATGGCACATCACCTGGGGTTATTTTATTTATAAGGAAATTCTCTCCTGAAGATGCAGACTCTTTCACTCGTTCAAGCTCCTCCGTGTTCTTATAATAGTAGAAATGACTGGATGGAGGCTTGAGGGCTGTATTCACTTTCAGCTGGCTTCCTGCCACCAGTCGGTAACAGGGAATAAAACGCTGGAACAAAAGGATACCCTGGCTTTACATCTACTCACTGAGATTATTTAATATTTTCCTACCAGGATATGGGGTCAGCCTTGCGTGCCGTACATGTGCACAAGCCCCTAACTTTGTTTGACTCCCTCCTTGCTGTGACCACACCTCAGGTCCCTATGGCAGATACGCCACTGTACCTTTACATCTTTTTTCCTCAATACAATAATGTGGGGTAACCACATTTCCGTTGGTATGATTTTCTCTTTTTTTTTTATTATAAAATGCTTCAGGCATGTAAATAGTGTTCATAGAACACAGAGGCTTACTACTATAATAATATAACAGCATAATCATGACAACATACATCAATTAGATACATTTTAAGATGAGGACTCAACAATGTCTACTACCGACATGTTCTTCATTTTTCCTCAATATCAATACCCAATTTTGTTTGCTGTGGAATTAAACAGAATAATTCATAAATCGTCCTTACCACAATTCAAGAAATATAAACAAATGATGCTGACTTGCAAAGCAATGGCCGCAGTTTCACTCTGCACTGGTCTCAGGCTGGGAAATATTTATTTTACTTTAAATTTACCACAGCTGAATCTCAGCAAAATGTTTAATGTAAGTTATTTTTGACAACTGGCAATTGAATAAGGAAAACCCCTTGCTAATATTGGGTACCACTAGCCAATCAGAAGCTGGCGACTACCAGATTTCAAAATGCAGTTTTGAAAAACAAAAAAAAAATTCCAAACTACACCGCGTCTGCTATTTAATTGGCTAGCCTATGTTAGTTGCCATTACAACAAAAAATGTTTCGTTGATAACCAAATTACTATCGCCCCCCCCCCCCCCTCTCACCCTATACTCTCTGTACTCAAGCGAATTTGAATATTCACCTCAATGCCTCTTTCTACGCGATCGTCCCTTTAACGTTATGAAAAATTCAAGTAAGGTTGACTGTCTGTCTGGTCTACCGTCTTGGACATTTTATTTTTCCTTCATAACTTCACTAATACTGGGGCTATCATATTATTTAAAACATATTCTTGCTTAGGGGAGTCTCAGCTATCTTATCATATAAGTTTTATGTTCAGTTTCCTATTAATAAAGATTTTCATTTTTGTCACTGTTCGTTCGTCAAATAATATTTTACACAAGACCACCATTTCCTCCTTTCTCCTCTCCCGCTTAGCCTATGGGATTCAAATACTACTTGTTTTAGTGACGCCAGTAATTCTACAACGAGTGGGGACAAACTGTCTGTGTGTTTGCCTCCGATGGCGTTTGCCGCCGCGTGTAGATACGCATGGCAGAGTGTGGCAGGCAAATCGGGTGTAGACGTGGCGGGTTAACAAGTTGGGTTTTATGATTTGAATTTTATCGTGTTTCACTACCAAATTGTAAGACTTACTACTGATTAACCTGTTAAAAACAAAATATTACGTTAATTCAGATAGTATTGTGCGGCGCTCTTCCGCCAATTAATTAATTTTATCGGTTAGGCGGCCGTGTATGCAGCAGATCTTACAAGTTTAAACATCGGTAGTACGTTGGCGAAACCGAAACTGCAACGCGTTGTATATTATATATGCTATAGGCTTTTCGCACTGCACAAAAGGCAGTGGCGGGCGTGTGAGAGCAATTCCGTCAGACACAATCGGGCTGGTTTTATTTATTGTTGGGGCTGGTCTTATTTATTGTTGTTTTTATGACTAAAATCTATAGAAATGAGTAATTATCCTCGCAGATTTTACCACAACGCAATCACCAGCCCGTGCAGTGGTGGTTCACGAATCATCATTCTATACGCTGAGGTTGCCAGCCTTAAATGACTTTGACATCCACAAGCGAGTTTCACATATTAAAATTCACATGGTAATATATACACATATATATGTTAGTTCACATGTTAGTAATAAAATATGAAATGCATATCACAACTTACGCCAATCCTGGCTTACATACTTTTTTGCTCAGATGAATAAAAGAGACTTGAATCGGCCTCTTACACGCGTCTGGGGTATCGTTAATTTAATAAGTTCCTTCTCTGACTTCGTGTGTGGTCCTTCAGTTTCCTCAGTCCCGGTTTCCTTATTTAAAATGTTAGAGATTTCCTAGGCTATATTGTAAGTCCTGATAAATACTCCGATTTCTCAAATGAAATAGCTTGAGAAAATAATCAGATTATATTCCCTGCCTTCCCACGCCTTCGTTTGTTATGAGCTATCAAAAAACTCCAATCATATGCAAACAGGCGGGTTATGGGATAATTCCAAATTATTACCTACAGGGAGTGTCAAGCAATTCGACAATACTCAAATAGCAGAAAAATAACGAAGGAAGAAAGAAAGAAATGTGTCATAATTGAGAGCACATAATAAAAATCAATACCACAAATGTACCGATCCTGCCCTAGAGAAACAAAGATCGATAGGGGCCGCCCCGTTTTGTCACACCCCCCCCCCCCCCCATCCCGTTGTTATTTAATTTTCTATGCTGCATAAGTATCTCATTCCAGGTTCCCATGGTCAAGGAATGTTGAATTCTAATTTTGCTTACAGTAGCTTGATGGCGGTCGGCTATCACCTGTAGTGCGAAATGCTGTTTGCTATGAACGTCGCTTCGATTCATGATTGTATCAGGGACAGTACGACGGTGGTTTCACTGTGACTTCCGCTGCTTTGTGCATGGGCGTTTCCAATAGCCTTTGACTAAAATGTCTAACTCACAAGGCAGTAAGGACAGACAAGTTAAGACGTCTAAATCTCGGCGGCGGTCACGTCTTAAAGCATTAGAGGGGTTTTAGACGGACCATTCACGACCCCTCCTCCCACCCAAAACTACCCCACCTGACTCTCAGTGACAAAACGTCTTTTGCTCTTGTAGCGTGAGGTTTTTATTGGCTCTAGGATCAGTATAGTACTGACAATTACAGAAATAGAATTTCTGCAGAAAATGGTGAAGTCCCAGTGTCTGAGAGAACTACTGGTATCACAAATTAGTTACGGCTGTGAATGATCTGATCTCGAAAAATTAGTAGAGAGGAGACAGTCATAAATTGCCACCCCCGCTGTGTAACTAACTGTGATATTAAAACAAAGAAACATATTTTACTTAACAATGATAAAATTGAGAAGTCGTTCAAATACAATTTCCTTATTATTTATTAAGACTATACACTATCTACTTTTGTGCTGAAGGGTGGATGTTGAAAAATGGAATGCAATGGATTTGTAAGTTTACATATGATTTACAAATATTTATATTTATATAGATTTATATATATATATATATATATTACAACAAGTTGTCCAATTATAGGAAACAAATTTATATTAGCTGTGCTGTTAATTAAATATATATAAAATTTATCAGCTATGCTGTTGTTCTTGTCTTTTGCTACGCTAACTCAGTTTTTCGTCCTTGACAGTTAAATGCTCACAATTGCTGACAGAAATGGTACTAATGTGTACTCATCTCTTGAAACAGTTCTGTCCTTAATTTCTGACACACAACACCCGCTGATGGTCGTTTCGTTAGCCCACCCAAGACTGAGGGGGACTAAAGATGTAGCTCCTGTGCAATCACTGTGCTCCTGCGAAGTTCCAGGCATCTGGATTGACTGGACATACGACCTCAGGTTTGATGACACGAATAAAACCTGTAACAAGTAAAAATAGGGGCTAATTTCTGTCATCTAGCCCACCTATTTCTAGTGTATATGAGATGAGCGTGTGTCTCAGGTGTCTGCATGTAGGATGGATGACAACATGGCTCAGTATGAGTTAGCAATAGCGAGACAAAACAGGTGTCTACTTGCAAAACATTCTTTCCGATAAATTAAAACATGGATACATCCAATAATATAAATTCAATACATGAATACATCCAATAATATAAATTCAATACCTGAATACATCCAATAATATGTACACCTAGGTATGATACAACAATTTCCTTCCCCCTATAATATACCAGGCCCCCTCTGACAAGTGCTGTACTGGCTGGTAACATATATCCTAACAATATTGTTGTGTTCTGATGATAGGAGTATATGAGACGAGGACTGTTTGGTTATATATATCAGGTTGGAGTTATATGAAACAATAGATTGGAGTTATACGAGACAATAGATTGAAGTTATATGAGTCCTAAGAAGGACTGTTTTGGTTATATTTCAGGTTGGAGTTATCTGAGACAAAAGACTGGAGTTATATGAGACAATAGATTGGAGTTAGATGAGTCCTAACAAGGACTGTTTTCGTTATATTTCAGGTTGGAGTTATCTGAGACAATAGATTGAAGTTATGTGAGACAATAGATTGAGTCCTAACAAGGACTGTTTTGGTTATATTTCAGTTGGTTTTCGTCTTCAGCAATTATATCAGGAAATACAATCATTATACCTAATTCCCCAAGATACTATCAGTAACCTGATACATTCATAGTGAAACAATTTATATTAAATATATATATACAGGTGTAGGTAGTATAAATGACACACAACAAATACAAACATATATCTGCTGTAGGCCTATTTTCCTACAAGTTTATAGTAAATATATTTACCCTCTAAGATTTAAACAGGCCAGACGACTTTTAGTGAAGCGAGCGTTCCCTGTCACGCAATTAAGCAATAAATCAAAAGTTGACAGCTTCTCTTCTCCAGTATGTCGTCTAGCAGGCTTCGTGTTGGTGTGTGTGAGTTTGACTACACTCGCCCGTATATATAGGTAGATGAGGTAACTTTTACTGCTTAAGGAATGCTGTTGATTGGTTCTCGGCGTGGCAAGCTGATTCGCTATTTGCGGTTCCGTACCATCCGCCGTACATTCCGTGACCGAGACGAGTCTCAAAAAACGTTCGTTCGTTCGTTCATTTGTCTACTATGTTGCTGTTATACCCTGTTCATCCTGAAAGTTGATTATAATTGGGGTATATTGTGCGTTTAGTTTCTTCGGTGCTAGCCGGTTGTTAGTCTTGAAAAGGACCGCTAGCTGACTGTCTGGATATCTCTTCGTTGCTGTTTATGGTGTCTTGGTGTGTTCATGGTGTTCGTATCCTGCCTCCCTATCTGGCTTATTTCGATTTGTGTGTTTTTGCTTTCCTTGTTTCTGGTTCTTGTGTCTTCCTCTTCTCCTGTATCTGTAATAGTGCTTTTTCTATTATTGCTGGGAGAAGATTTTCAAGTGTTTCTTCGATGACTTCTTCGTCTGATTGCTCGTTTGTTTTGGTTGCTATTGTGTTTGATGTCATTTCCTCGATGGCTCTTCGCTCTGCTTCAATTCTCTTGAGGATTTCTGAGTTTTCTTCCGTCAGTTCTGTCAGCCTCTTTACATCTGCTTCTATCTGCTGCTGAATGCTTTTCATGTCTTTCATCATTTCTCTGACGTTCTGTAGTTCTATTACGTCATCACCGCTGTCTTTGTCGTCTTCGGGAGCCTGCTTCTTTCTGTTTTCGACCTGTAGTTTCATTTTCATCTCTTTGACTTCAGCGGTTAGTTTGTGTAACTGTCTTCTGTCGATCGTGCGCTGTTTTTCTGCAACATCCGCAGCCACTCTGTGTTTTGCCTCTTTGAAGGGTATGTTTTTGGACACGGCCTCCTTCAAGATGCTCTTTGTTTCCTGGAACATCGGGCAGCCTCGGTATCTAGCCCCATGATTTCCGAGGCAGTTTGCACTGGTACGGTTTGGATTTATGGCTTTGTAATTTTTATCCTCCTTCGCCTTGGGACAGTCGCGATATGGGTGGCTACCCGCACAATACCGACAAACTGCATCTCTTCTGCACGTTTTCTTTGTGTGTGAAAACTGCTGGCAGTTAGAGCACTGCATGACCGGAGGGATATATACCTTGGTCCTTTTTGAAGTAGTTTCGAGCGTCAGTCTCTCAGGTCTTGTCGACCCTTCGATGGTTATTACAATCAGGTTTGTGTCTTTGTTGTCCCATGTTTTTAGCCTTTCGACCTGCGTGAATTTGATGTCTGCGTTTTCGGTCTGTAGTTTGTTGTGAACCTCGTTGGCGGGCCATCTGGTGTCCACCCCTCTTACGACAAACTTCTTTGTGGTTGATGCGTGATGCCATATGATGATGGATGGTATCCGCATGTCTGGTTTTGTGTGGTGTGCAGATGTGTTCAGTCAAAACAATGTTCATACAAAAATAACAGGGCAATCCACATAGGACGTCAGTAAACTCACGACGTATAAAGTCAATGATTCTTGTAACAGCCGTTGACGTTTTTCTTCATTATTTATTGTGGACGCCACAGTGACAAAATGGTTACGCGAATATGTAGGCACATCAAACAGTCATTATCACAGCAACATTCAATACAGCAATAGACGGTAGACAGCATTACAATGATGAGTCAGATGCATGTTATATTTCAAAGTGCTGTAAATGTAGTCAGGTGAAAAACTCCATCCTTTTCTATAACAGCCAGGAGATAACCAGATATATGAGATCAGTTCACTCTCCTTAGTCTGACTTCAGCAAGACAGACACGTCTGCCGAAGTATAAATAATGTCCTCAAAAATATCCTCTAGATAATAAAGGTTTTTCAAACCTAGTTCATTTAACAAAGTAGCAAGTAATGGTCCTTGGAACCTGCATCAACCGATGCAGCACAATACAGCGACATGTGAGCTAGGAAAACATCTCGTGACGACGACTTTCGAAGACAGGCTATGAACCAGAAATCGTTCACGACCAAAAATCGATAGAGTTAATGAAAATGTTAATTTACCTTGCCTTCCGGAAATACACAGAAATATTATGCCTCCCGGCATGTGCAAATACACTAGAGGTATTATCTCGAATAAACGAAATATCCATAAGAGGACTCTCACATTCCTGACAGAACAAAAAAAAAGCGGAGATCCCCTCTTCAACGAGGCATCTCTTTCGCCATTCCAAATCGCTCACTCCACTAGTGGTGGGCGGAAACCGATCGACCAAGAAGCAAGACAAGTCATGCGCAGTCCAGCGCAAAATGACCACAGCTCAAACTTAACTGCATTCGATACCAACGCGAGAAGACAAATGCTTACCGAGAAAAGTGACTATAAATTTCAAGCAGTTGTTGCCCTTGCGTTATAAAATAGATATTGAAACAAAACGATGTTGCGAGAATTTAGTGGTAGACAGGGTAGAGACAGGAACTGGGTTTCGGCTGACGATGTCGGGGGGGGGTGCGGTGGTGTCGTGCGTTGCGATTTTTGTGGGGTGGGGGCAATGGCAACCTTGGTTCTAAAATGCTCCTGTTTTCTTTTCTCTATTCTTTCCGTCGTCTGCTCCAGCTGTTGTAACGCTCTCAATAAGTTCTTCACGTTATGGTTCTTCATCATCTAAGGTGTCAGGGGTCGTTTTGCATTCAGCTCTGTCCTCAATCCTCCTGCAAGGAGTCGGGCCATCTCAGAACTCTCAGTCGGCCACGAAACAACTAAGTCACAGCTAACTCAGTCTCGTGTCGATAATCAAGAGTTTGAGGAGATCTAGGACCTGTCCCCGGCCACGTAGTACTTGGAAAGCATCTTGAGCTCCTGGCTGTCTGACTTTGTTGATTTTGTGGTTTTTTTTTGTTTATTCCCCCTGGTTGTTCTGCGCTGGTTGGGCTGGTTGTTATGAACCTTTCCTCTTTTTGTCCCGGAAAAATCAAGGTGATGTCAATTTAAAATAATATACATTTGAATAACAATGAATAACATACATTTTACTGTATAAGTTTAACTACTTAAACTAATAAGAGAGAAAAACATCAATAATCCTTACTTAAGGTGAAGCTGAGTTACTGTACTTTTCAGATGAGTGGATTTTTTATCAATAGGTCCTTCTTTGCAAGCAGCATCTTAAATAACTCGACACATGTTTCCTCACAGTTCACTTTGGTTGTCAACATAGCTTTCAAAGTTTCAACACCTAGCTGTGTTTTATCACTTGCCCATAAGCTGTTCATCAAAGAAAACACTCTGCCAACTTCAAAATATTTGAAAATGTCACATTATTGTTTTTGAAGTGGGAAACCATTTCAATCCAACGTTGTGGTGGCAATGTTTTTTTTGGCACTCCATTTACTAATTTTCTGAGAAGTAACAAACTGCTTCATATAGACATATTCGTCATAAATTTCAGTTTCTGTAAAGTGGGCTGAAGGTAATGTTTTAATCACTAGTGATGATGATATCTCAATATCTGCCCAAATTGGTATTCTGTTCAGCGTTATCCAGCTGTAGGATTCTAGGTCTTGAAAATTTTTTGCAGCCCATTTATTCAAATAATTGAAAGCTTTTTCATAGAACGAAGAAACGCTAGCATGAAACTTTTTCACATCCTCCTTTGGAAGTCCTTCCATTTCCAGCTTTTCAAGGATTAGCTTAACTCTTCATGGCAAGAAACTGTCTTCCAGTTTGGACTTCAAAATAGTTTTTAACCGGTTTGATGCTGTCAATGACTTCAAACACAGTGACCGTCTGTCCCTCTATTTTTTGTACTGCTTCGTGGAATGGAGAGGCCTGACTGTGAACAAAAACAAGCCATGCCTCAGATAGAGGATTTTCAAAGAATGTCTGTATAGAAACTGGGCATCTGTCTTGAGATTGAAAATATGATTTTAGAGGCAGGAACATCTGAAGAACCCTTTCAACAGCAGGCAGCAGAGCAAGCCACCTAGTCTGAGCATAACCTAAGATCATCTGGAAGTCTGTTTCCACAAACTGGCAAAACTCCTTGAGTCTTTCAACTCGTACTGTGTATGATTTGAAGAGTAGATAAATTTTAGCAATAATCAGCTCGACATCAACAGGCAGTACATCTGCAGCTGTTCGAACAGTGTTGTGGAAAATATGACCTGCACACCCAACTCCTATAAGACCATGTCCAAGGTTTTCTTGCAGTTTTTTGAAAACATTGTTCTGTCCTTTCCTTTCAGCACCTCCAAAATTGGAATTTGTGTTGTCTGCGCATAATCCAACTACTTTCCTGTCTAAACCATTTTCAGTTATGCAGTCATTAAGAAAACTACTTACAATATCAGATGTTTCACTTGGCAGTGACTTTAACTCTAATATTTTAATTTTCACTCCATTACTGTGATCAAAGTATCTGACAAGCAAAGGAAAAATCTTGAATTCTTTGTGGTTGGATGCATCTGTCAGTACAGAAATAAATGTAGTCTTTTCTAGGTCACACCTTAACTCATTTAGAATATGGGGTGCCAAGACATTTCGAATAATGGCTTCTGTTTTCGTACGTGCACATGCAAATTTTGGCTCTAAAGTAACCTGAAGTAATTTTGATGTGCAATCGATATGATTGTGTAGCACTGTATAGTATGCAAAGGCGCCTTCTATAGCAGCTAATTGCTCTTCTTGGTCACCAATTTTATCAGCTCTGAAGAAAGTGGTTAACGACGAGCTTGATGCAGCTGTAACGACGGCTCTGTTATGTTTCTCACTGCTTATGTGGTTCTTAATATCACCACGTCCACTATGGCTTATCGAAAACCCGGAGGCACATATATTGCATCGTACATTGAAGTTTGATGTACTCTTTTTAATAAACGGATATTCCTTTTGTAAATCTTCATTGAAACTGCATTTACGCTTTGGTACCATTTTCTTACAACAATAACAAAATATGCACAAATAGTTTACCGTTTAAATTAAATAAACGTATACCGGACGCAAAATCTTGGTACTTTACCACTATCTAAAATTTCAAATAACTGCGAATATCACATTGGAACTGCAAAACTAATTCGCGGTCCTGACAACCTCTTGTGCTGTTTCGGCGCCAGTTCACTAATAATTAAAAATTCCCTCGTCAGCCACGGAATAATAATTTTTTTTTAAATCTGTGAGATGTATGCCAAATTGGCAAATTCGTCCAAAACCGGGACAAATTGGCGTCCCGGATTGCATCGAAAAAAAGTCGGGACAAATTATCAAAAATGGTCGAAAACCGGGACTGTCCCGGAAAAACCGGGACATCTGGTCACCTTAGTTATAACGGAAGCGGTCCAATACTACCACTAGAATGTATGGAACATTGATTGTTTCTATTAGTGTAGGCGGTAACAGTCAAAGTTGGTTCCTAAAACTTATTTTTTCCTTTATATGTTATTTTCATTGAAGGTTTGGTTTTAAGGTTTGGTTTGGTTTTAAGGTTTGGTTTGGTTTTAAGGTTTGGTTTGGTTTTAAGGTTTGGTTTGGTTTAAGGTTTGGTTTAGTTTTAAGGTTTGGTTTGGTTTTAAACTATCTTCATTGCACACGGACTACTCCATCAGTGCTCCGATCTTCTCCCTTAGATTACACAAGAAGGATCTCAGCATAGTGCACGGACTTCGTAGCACCGTCGAGAATCCCAATGTGTGTATATAGGAATCACACATTCTATAAATATTTTTGTGGTGGTTAGATTTATAATTTTTAAATTTTGCCAGGGTAGCGGCCTGATAGGCCTCCTCTTTTACGATTTCCAACTGCCGTGGGATTTTTAACGTGCACATGGGAGCTTCTATTATTTTCGCCCTTATCCGAGGCTAGGCATCCGATCTCACTACCCAGGAGACCAGGGGGGAGTATGACATCATTGGGACCACTGGTTCTGAAAAAAAATATTTTTATAAATTATATTCCCTCAACTAGGAAACGAACCCGGTACCTCTAGAACTCGAGGCGGCCGCCATACCTCTTAGCCACCCCCTCCCCTACTCATAAAGGTTCCCAATGCCAACTGTCAGGTTGTACTTATGTAATTAAAACATGTTCCAACCACTGATTAACAAGAGCCTGATGTCGAAGTACAATCTATTTCATCCATGGCTCAAACCCTATTGACCACAATTGTTCCACGAACACCTACAGACAGCACACCAGAACAAATCTAATGATGTTTATTATGCTTTCTTAGAACAGCAAGGTCTCAGGTTACAGTGGTCTCGACTTACGAGAACCCCGCCGATACGAATGAGCTCATAAGACCCATTAAATTTTAATTTCCATTAAATTTCGATTAAATTTCAATTAAATTTCAATTAGTTTTCAACTACTGCAACAGCATCCGTTCATTACTTGCGAGACAACTATTTCTCTCGCGGGTGAATAGCAGATGCACGCCGGTCGTGAATGAAGTTAAGGTATAAGAACGTGTCGCTATATTTAGTTATCTCATGCCCACGTTCACTGCTGTCTCGTGATAAGGTCGAGATGCCACGATATTAACATTTTTAATGCTTGAATTGTTAGTATTTTACAATTTACAGGATTGTAATACCTTGCCATTTTAAATAGGCTTTAGGACGTTGAGGTCGCCCACGTATAACATCACGCAGTGAAGGGAGAGGTTTGTGGCGTCCCATAAGATTTTTGTGACAAAATATGACAAGGGGAGAAAGTTTAAAAAATTGTGTCGTGTCGTATGTGAACTGCCGCTAGCTGGTTTGCCGATGCAGTACTTAGCAAGGCATGTTAATAACTTTCGCCGTCTCCTCCTGGCTGTCCATCGTAAATTCTCATATTTATGAATTAGGTGACGTGACCTGTAAATTATGGATCAAATCTTTTAGGCTGTACTGACAGACGCGAGTGTAGTCTAGAGCCCCTTGATGTATAGATAGTTACGCGAACTATATCAGAATCGAAAACGAGGCTGAACGACGTAGACGCCATTTTCGGCTGGACAATACCAGGGCTAGTAGCGAGAAAAGGCATCGAGTAAGATTTTTTTTTTTTTTTTTTTAAATTAATGAAGAAAAATATCCCATTCAACCTCTGATGGGTTAAAATTAGGATATATATTGTTTTCAATTCCAAATAATATGAACAACTGCCGATATGAGAAAGTGGCATCACATTTGTCAAATCATTGTAAATAGGGACAATCACAATTATGCTAATACGTTAAATAAATAAACAAACAAAAAACACAAAAACAAACAAAATCAAGAAGAAACTCTGAACAAGAATAATATTAAAATGGAGGGGTGTAAAGGCCTGGTGGTTCCAGTTATATAACTGACTTTAACAGATATTTAATTGACTTTCATCTGTTAAATGTCATATGCATTGTAAGAACAGCATCAGACCTTCACATTCCCAGCCACTAATATTAACATCTGTTCGTGTTAAATATTGTTTGACTATATTATGCAGTTCCCTAGGTCTGTCTATTCATAACACCTCTTCTATATTTATAAGATATTATATATATATATATATATATATATATATATATATATATATATATATATATATATATATATATATATATATATATATATATATATATATATATATATATAATATAATAATATAATTATAAATTTATATATTATATATATATATATAATATAATTTATATAATTTTAAATTTTATAATATAAATTATATAATTTTATAATTTTAAGAAGAGAAAGGAAATGAAAAGAAAGAAAACAGAAGCTAAGTCTCCCAGGTTAAAGGTAATATATAGTAAACAGTACAGTCAGCTGGACAAGGAAGTTAAACGTCAAACCCGTGCTAACAAAAGGACATTTCTGGATGACCTTGCAAGACGGGCAGAAGAGGCAGCTCTGAGAAATGAACAAAGCACAGTATACAAAATAACTAAAATCATCAGTGGAAAACGAGGTGCAAACAATATTACATTAGTAAGAGATAAGCACGGAAATCTCATCACGACAGTAGGGGGGACAGGAAACAAGATGGGCAGAGCATTTCAGAGAAACTCTGAATAAGGAACCACCAGAGACACAATTGAATGTTCCTGAGGCTGAAAATGATCTAAATGTCAATACAGACATCCCACGAAAAGAAGAAATCATCACAGCAATCAAAGGGTTAAAGAATGGAAAAGCTCCTGGTCATGATAACTTAAATGCAGAGCTATTTAAAACAGACCCAGAGCTAGCAGCAGAACTATTAGAACCACTATTTGCACAAGTCTGGAAAACAGGGACAACACCAACAGAGTGGAGAGAAGGAATAATTGTCAAATTGCCCAAGAAGGGAGATCTTGCAGACTGCAATAATTGGAGAGGAATAACTCTTCTCTCAATTCCCAGAAAAATACTAGGCAGGATAATTGTACAGAGAATCTCAAAAGCAGTAGACCACAAACTGAGGAAAGAACAAGCAGGATTTAGAAAGAACAGAAGATGTGTAGATCATATATTTACCCTCAGGAACATTATAGAGCAGTGCTCAGAATGGCAAAGACAGCTGTACATTAATTTCGTTGATTTTGAAAAGGCTTTTGACAGTATACATAGGGACAGTTTATGAAAAATACTGAGGGCCTATGGAATTCCAAGCTGCATAGTGTCAATCATAAAAAGCCTTAATGCCAACTTTACGTGTAGGATTGGGCAGAGCAACTTAACCTTTGAAGTGAAGACAGGAGTACGACAGGGATGCCCCTTATCAACCACTCTATTTTTAACAGTCATAGACTGAGTGATGCGCCAGACAACAGAGGGCAATCCAAGAGGAATAAGATGGACTACATTTTCTACATTGGAAGATCTGGAATATGCAGATGACATTGCACTGCTAGCACATTCACATCAACACATCTGTGGCGTGAGGTTTTATTTGGCTGGATGATCAGTATAGTACTAAAAATTACAGAAATAGAATTTCTGCAGAAAATGGTGAAGTCCCAGTGTCTGAGAGAACTACTGGTATCACAAATTAGTTACGGCTGTGAATGTTCTGATCTCGAAACAATAGTAGAGAGGAGACCGACATAAAGTGCCACCTCCGCTGTGTAACTAACTGTGATATTAAAAAACAAGGAAACAGATCTTACTTAACAATGATAAAATTGACAAGTCGTTCAAATACAATTTCCTTATTATTTATTTAGTATATACACTATCTACTCTTGTGCTGAAGGGTGAATGTTGAAAAATGGCATGGAATGGATTTGTAAGTTTACAAATGATTTACACTTACACACACACACACACACACATATATATATATATATATATATATATATATATATATATATATATATATATATATATATATATATATATATATATATATATATATATATATATATATATATATATATATATATATATATATATATATATATATATATATATATATATATATATATATATATATATATATATATATATATATATATATATATATATATATATATATATATATATATATATATATATATATATATATATATATATAGATAGATAGATAGATATTACAAGTTTTCCAATTACACTAGTCAACAAATTTTCAAAAGTTTTTTGTACCAGAAATTAAATATACCATTTCTTATTGATTTTGACATGCTGATTTCAAATATCATAATGAAATTCACCAATTGGCTCTGGTTTTTTTTTAAACGATGAATTTATATTACAGTAATACAAATAATGTATGCTTGTTTAATTCTCTGGGGTGAACAGCTAGTCTTTCTACTTTAGCATTATACAAATTGTGGTTACATACTCAATTAATTGATATTTCAACATAAAATGATAGAAAAAAATAAAAACATTATTTAAAGTTCACATATCATGTTTTAAAAAGGCACATTTGAACCCATTCCGTCATTATTCAGTCGCTGTTTATGCTCTCTTTGTTTGCTTCTTGTAGTCAACCGATGAGGTGTCTCTTGTCACAGTCCAACAGTAATCAGCAAGCATTGAAGGGCTCCAATTGCCTTGATACCATGTCCCCATAGCAGCAATGTCCTGGTGAAATCGTTCACCATGCTCATCACTGACCGCTCCACAGTTTGACGTAAAGAAATCCAGATGAGAATCCAGAAAATGAATTTTCAAAGACATGTTGCAACCAAGACTCTTATACTTCAGAAGGAGATTTTTCTATAATTTCATTGTAATTATCAGATCTGTTGTTTCCAAGAAAATTGTCCACCACTGACTTAAATGCTAGCCATGCTGGTTTTTCCTTGCCATGCAACACGCAAAGAAACTCGTCATCATGAAGAAGTTTTCGAATTTGCGGACCAACAAATACTCCCTCTCTTATTTTAGCTTCCCTCAGTCTTGGAAATTTTCTGATGAGGTATTTGAAAGCCTCATCTGTTTTCTCCATTGCTTTGACAAAGTTTTTCATGAGACCCAGCTTAATGTGCAAGGGTGGCAACAAAATCTTGCTGGTGTCGACACGTGCTGGGTTCTCAACGTTCTTACTGCCAGGCTGCAATGACTGCCTGATTGGCCAATGTCTTCTGTTCTAATGGTCACTTCGTGCACGGCTATCCCACTCACAGAGAAAGCAACAGTACTTGGTGTATCCACCCTGTAGTCCAAGGAAAAGAGCGACCACTTTTAAGTCACCGCAAAGTGACCAATGATGATGATCGTAGTTTATACACTTCAAAAGCTGCTTAATGTTTTCATAAGTTTTTTTTCATATGAACTGCGTGACCAACAGCAATTGACGGTAACACATTACCATTATTCAACAAAACAGCTTTAAGACTCGTCTTGGATGAAACAATGAAAAGCCTCCACTCTTCCGGTATGTAATTGATTTTAAGGGCTGTCATTAAACCAGAAATGTTGTGGCACGCAGAAAGGTCACCCTCTTTGAAAAAGAATGTAATAAGCGGCTTCTGGCGGTTCCTATACACAGAAATTGTAACATCTTCTGCCAGGAGATTCCACTGTTGCAATCTGGAACCCAGAAGCTCCGCCTTGTTCTTCGGTAAATTCAGATCTCTTACAAGATCATTCAGTTCACCTTGGGTTATTAAATGTGGTTTAGTGGATGTAGTTTGCTCAAAATCTTTTTTGGATATTCCAGAGTCCATTTTTTTCTTCTTTGATATGCCTTTCCCAATAGGAGGGACCATGCAAAAGTAACAGTTGTTGAGATGATCAGTGGGCTCTCCAAATCATTAGGACTGCAAAAAGCATAGCTTGCATTTTGCCAGTCAACCACAGTTTAAGATGTGCTGCACCTGTATTGCAGCATATGTGTGGCGCCCAGCTCTTATCTTGATCTCCTATTCTGCAGCCAAAATACAAACTGTACACCTTCTTAATTACTTTAGTTATATTTCATTTTTGTGATAGAAATTTCACCACACAATATATATAACAGAAATTATTAGCACTGTTCACACATGTCCTAGGCATTTCTAACTACGATACTTTTGATAAGGACAAATGCACTAACTAATGGCAAAATTTTATCAGAGATAAGATATTTATACACAAAGGTGATGTAATCATAGGTAGGATTGCATCATCAACTTCTAGTTACATTTTTATTGGTCATTAGAAAAAAATTATGCAATCGCTCACAACAGTTGCGTCATATATATATATAAATAGACCGTAATTAAATAAACTAGTAGCATATATCTTTAAAACTAGAGCCAATCAACATTTTTTAATGTCATTTTCGTTTTCAGCACACCAAAATTAGTTAAGATCAGCTATTTTCATTTCTGGTACATTTTGGTTGTTGACTAGTGTTATAGGAAACAAATTTATATCAGCTGTGCTGTTAATCACTTATAGTAAATGTATCAGCTGTGCTGTTAATTAATTATATAACATTTATCAGCTATGCTGTTATTATTGTCTCTTTCTACGCTAAATCATTTTCTCGTCACTGACACTAGCTTTTGCTCACAATGCCGACAGAAATGGTACTAATGTGTACTCATCTCTTAGAAGTGCTGTCCTTCTTGGTTTGGTTGACACAAAACACCAGCTGTTGATCGTTTCGTTAGCCCACCCAAGACTGAGGGGAACTAAAGATGTAGAGTCTTGACAACCTCTATGCTCCTGAGGAGTTCCAGGCAGCTGGATGGACGACCCACGATCTCAGTTTTTATGACACGTATAAACCTGTAACAAGGAAAAATAGGGGCTAATTTCTGTCCTCAAGCCCACCTATTTCTAATGTGGATGAAATGAGCGTGTGCCTCAGTGTTTGCATGTAGGATGAATGACAACATGGCTCAGTATGATTTAGCAATAGCGAGACAAGACAGGTGTCTACTTGCAAAACATTCTTTCTGATAAACTAATACATGGATATCATTCAATAATATAAATACAATGCATGAATACATTCAATAATATAAATTCAATACATGAATACATTCAATACATGAATACATCCCATAATATAAGTTCAATATATGAATACATCCAATAATATGTACACCTAGGTGTGATACAACCATTTCCTTCCCCCTATAATATACCAGGCCCTCTCTGACGAGTGCTATACAAGCTGGTAACATATATCCTAACAATAACGTTATGTTCTTATGATAGGAGTATATGAGACGAGGACTGTTTGGTGATATATCAGGTTGGAGTTATAGGAGACAATAGATTGGAGTTAGATGCGACAATAGATTGAGTCCTAACAAGGACTGTTTTGGTTATATTGCAGTTGGTCTTATCTGAGATAATAGACAAGTTATAGGAGACAATAGGTTGAGTCCTAACAAGGACTGTTTTGGTTATATGGCAGTTGGTCTTATCTGAGATAATAGACAAGTTATAGGAGACAATAGGTTGAGTCCTAACAAGGACTGTTTTGGTTATATGGCAGTTGGTCTTATCTGAGATAATAGACTGAAGTATAGGAGACAATAGATTGAGTCCTAACAAGGACTGTTTTGGTTATATTTCAGTTGGTCTTATCTGAGACAATAGACTGAAATCATGTGAAACAATAGATTGAGTTATAGGAGACAATAGATTGAGTCCTAACAAGGACTGTTTTGGTTATGTTACAGTTGGAGTTAGATGAGACAATAGATTGAAGTATAGGAGACAATAGGTTGAAGTATGAGTCCTATTAGTCTTCGTCTATTCAATCATAATAGGAAATACAATCATTATAATTAATTTCCCCAAGATACAATCAGTAACCTGATAGGTAGTATAAATGACACACAACAAATACCAACATTATAGACCTGCGGAAAGCCTATTTTCCTAAAGGTTATCGTAAACATATTTACCCTCTAAGATTCAAACAGGCCAGTTTTTGACGCGACTTAGCGAAGTAGGCTGCAGGTCGATGCCCTCAGGTAAGCTCTAAATCAAGGTGACAGCTTCTTCCTCTTCAGTCGGTCGGTATCTCTGGCGTCGTCTCGGTGATGTGTGTTTATGCATAAAATCCGCCCGATTATATAGGTAGGTAAATTCTTAAGCAAGGCTTTCGGTTGGTTCCTGGCGGAGCAAAATGATTGGTTTCCTCCGGTTTAGTCCTAAACGCTGTACAGCCTAATTTTATTCAGTTTTCATCCGTCATCTTGCGTGAACAAGATGGCCGTTAATTTATTCTGTCTCAGAGACTGGTGAACGTTGCTCGTTGATTGGTTGAAGCAAATCTGTATCTCGACATAGTGATTAACAAAGTAGTGGGTTACACTCGTTTCACGACAACATCCAGGAAAAAACTGATAGACTTAATAAGTGTAGCCAGCAGGTGGGCTTGGACATCAACCTAAAGAAGACAGAGGTCATGACGCTCAATGTGAGCAACCCTGAGCCCATATCAGTAAGGAATCAGCAACTGGAACAGACAGATGCACATACCTAGGATGCATAGTAACACCAGACGGCGGAGCAGGCAAAGACATCAACAACAGAATGAACAAAGCAAGAACAGCCTTTTTTAGTCTAAACAACATCTGGAAGTCCTCTCAGTACAGCACAAGCACACAATTAGGATTATATCAGAGCTGTGTGCTTTCTGTGCTTCTCTATGGCGCGGAGAGCTGGAGAGTTACAGAGAAGGAAATGTCGAAATTGTCCTCTTTTCACACAACATGCCTAAGAAAAGTTCTCCGAATCTTTTGGCCAAATACCATCACCAACCAAGATCTGCTTACTCGGAGCAAGCAAGAGGATATGCACACCATCATAGCTGGCAGACGCTGGAGCTGGGTTGGCCATGTCCTCAGAAGAGACCCCGATGCCATCACATGAACAGCTATGCTATGGACCCCTGAAAGAAAACGAAAGAGAGGCCGACCAAAAACAACTTGGCGGAAGACTGTGGAGGCTTTGATGCAAAGAATGAACCAGAGTTAGGGCACTGTACGAAGGATGGCCGCCGACCGAGCAAACTAAAATAAATTTGTTGTTGCCCTACAAGACGCCACCAGGCGTAATGACCACTGACTGCTTTGACGGTCGGCGGCTAAGGATCAAAGAAGACAGCAAAAATACGGACATTATTATTAACGACAGCAAAACTATTAGAACCATTATTTGCACAAGTCTGGAAAACGGGGACAACACCATCAGAGTGGAACAAAGGAATAATTGTCAAATTGTCCAAAAAGGGAGATCTTGCAGACTGCAATAATTGGAGAGGAATCACTCTTCTCTCAGTTCCCAGCAAAATACTTGGCAGGATAATTATACAGAGAATTTCAAAGGCAGTAGACCACAAACTGAGGAAAGAACAAGCAGGATTTAGAAAGAACAGGAGATGTGTAGATCATATATTCACTCTCAGGAACATTATAGAGCAGTGCTCAGAATGGCAAAGACAGCTTTACATTAATTTTGTTGATTTTGAAAAGGCTTTTGACAGCATACATAGGGACAGTTTATGGAAAATACTGAGGGCTTATGGAATTCCAAGCTGCATAGTGTCAATCATAAAAAGCCTCTATGCCAGCTTTACGTGTAGTGTTGGGCAGAGCAACCTAACCTTTGAGGTGAAGACAGGAGTACGACAGGGATGCCCCTTATCAACCACTCTATTTTTAACAATCATAGACTGGGTGATGCGCCAGACAACAGAGGGCAGTCCAAGAGGAATAAGATGGACAACATTTTCTACATTGGAAAATCTGGAATATGCAGATGACATTGCACTACTAGCAAATTTACATCAACACATCCAGGAAAAAACGGATAAACTCAATAAGTTTAGCCAGCAGGTGGGCTTGAACATCAATTTAAAGAAGTCTGAGGTCGTGACGCTCAATGTGAGCAACCCTGAGCCCATATCAGTAAGGAATCAGCAATTGGTACAGTCAGATACCTTCACATACCTAGGAAGCATAGTAACACCAGATGGCGGGGCAGGCAAAGACATCAACATCAGAATGAATAAGGCAAGAACAGCCTTCTTTAGCCTAAACAACATCTGGAAGTCCTCCCAATACAGCACAAGCACAAAATTAAGATTATATCAGAGCTGTGTGCTTTCTGTGCTTCTCTATGGTGCGGAATGCTGGAGAGTTACAGAGAAGGAAATGTCAAAATTGTCCTCCTTTCACACAACATGCCTAAGAAAAATTCACCGAATCTTTTGGCCGAATACCATCACTAACCAAGATCTGCTTACTCGTAGCAAGCAAGAGGACATGCACACCATCATAGCTGGCAGACGCTGGAGCTGGGTTGGTCATGTCCTCAGAAGAGACCCCGATGCCATCACAAGAACAGCTATGCTTTGGACCCCTGAAGGAAAACGAAAGAGAGGCCGACCAAAAACAACCTGGCGGAGGGACTGTGGAGGCTGAGATGCAAAGAATGAACCAGAGTTGGGGCACTGTACGAAGGATGGCCACCGACCGAGCAAAGTGGAATCAATTTGTTGTTGCCCTGCAAGACACCACTAGGCGTGATGGCCAGTGACTGCTTTGACGGTCGGCGGTTAAGGATCAAAGAAGAAGAAGATTATTAACGACCTACCAAAACTTCAATGAGGAAAAATTTAATATAACTTTCACCCAATTTTCCATATTTATTTTCCCATGTTACAGACTAATTGACTATTAAATTTGTTGAATGTTATTTTGAACTAAACAACAATAGTTAATTCAGTTATTTTGTACGAAAGCAAACGTATAAGCCAAATTTTCTTGATAAATACATATATATATATAAATATAGAGCCATTAAATGATAAGAGGGCATTCGTTGGATTACTCCAACTGAGGGCTTGACGGGCCAGAATCATAGCATAACCCCTTCATAAAAGGCGACGGACCAGATAATGAGTTAACAAATTTGTTCAGACCTTAAGCAGCGTTTTGTTCTTGACTTCTGGGAATATTTTGTGAAGGCTACCCTAAGGTAGAAAAGTCATTCCTCTTCTATCTATATCTTTGCCAAGAGTAATCTTGCGAGAAGATAGATGCCTTGGACGACCTACTTTTAGATACACTTGCGTGGTGACCATCAGTGGACCACAACTGCAAAGCAAGGGGAGGCAATCATGTGACACTATTAACTGCTATGAACAAAAAATAGATATACTTCAAAATTATTTTAAACAAATAAAAGAAAATCAAATTGATAGTTTTCTTTATTCTAAAGTACCCAGAAATTAGTGTATTTAATTTAGTATAAATCACGGGGTCAGATAGGTGTGCCGTAAATTTTTAGAAAATTAAAAAGTGTGCCGTGAGCACAAAAAGGTTGAGAAACACTGTGGTAGATGGTTGAAAGGGCCGTGCAACAAAGAAAAGTAGCAAACACCTTAAAAAAAAAAAAAAAACAACTTAGTAGGCAATCAGACCACACTGTTCATTTAAGTATTTGCCAGGGTACTCAAACTCAACCTGATGCCAGCAGGCGCCATTGTACCCACCAAGGCATATTTGTGTGCCAGCGGATGGTTTGTGGATGAAAGAATAAATATATAATTTTGCTCCCAAGGTCAGAAGTAAAAGCTTACCCTTTACTAAACCTACTAGGTATTTTGCGGTTAGCGGTCTCAATAAAATTTCAAAAACGTTTCCAATAGACACTCCTAACAATAAACAATTGGCCAGTGATACACAGTGCCTACGATCTTTTCTATCTGAACATGTGCCCTAATATAACCGACGACCTTGTGTTTAGATTGAACAAACGCCAAACGAGGACATTTTATTAAAAAATATAGAGGCCCACATATAAATAAAAGGAAACACACAGTCATGTGATCGCTCTTCAAACAGTAGCATTTTACAGACAATTTCTTCAGAGTGTGCAGTTATAACCAGACCGAAGCCAGTCTGGACAGACACAATCTAAATCATAAAACCAAGATTAAACACATGCAGACATTGATCGTGAATGTACTTTTGCAGGCGAATGAAACTTGGACATTAAAAACCGAAGAAGAACAACAAATACAACGGGAATACAAAGAACAAACATACAGTTTAAATTATCATCTGTACACTTTTAGTTTGAAATCTATTTAGATTTTTAAAAATTTTTTGAAGTGTACAGTTAATAATTTCAAAATTTATAATTTTTTTTTATTGTGCTATAAATAACTTACGTATTAAAAAAAACTGCACTCATAAAAATGAAGTAATAAAATATATGGATACAGTATGTAATTATTACGGAATTATTTTGCCGTAATTTGTTGCGACAAGGGTAATAAATCCATGTGATTTTGCTTTTATTAATGGTAGGTCGATGCCATACAATAATTTATTTGCGCTCTAATGCAACCAACGGACCTTAGGTCTAAATTGAACGGTGTGAGCCTCGCCAAAACAAGGGAAATTATTATTTAAAAAATATATAAATCCACATTTAAATAAAACGAGGCATTATCCATGAAATTTCGGCTGAATCCGATACTTTATTTTTCTGAATTTTTAAATATTATTCCTAAGTCACTTTATAGCAAAAAATGTAAAAAAGTTAATACGGTTTAAATTATTGACTGCACACTTTTTTGTCTGAATGAAAATCTAAATAGATTTGGAGTTTTTACAGCACTTTAAAAAAAAATTCTAAGTTATTTTACAGTGCAAAAATATTAATACAGTTTCAGAATATATCGATACAATAGGTGACAATTGCAGAGCACTGAAATTTAGAACTGAAGCAACTGGAGTGTGT
Source organism: Oreohelix idahoensis (assembly GCA_024509875.1). Lineage (NCBI taxonomy): Eukaryota > Metazoa > Mollusca > Gastropoda > Stylommatophora > Oreohelicidae > Oreohelix > Oreohelix idahoensis. Next base: position 63,760 of record JAMPIV010018059.1, on the reverse strand, counting down.
TATTTAAATGGCCAAATTAAACTACCAGATAGAAGCATTTTTAGCCGTAATCTGTTGTGACAAGGGGAAATTCTCAACTCATTGGAACCAACTGGAATGCCACATCACAACTTATTTTTTAAAATTGGTGCACCAATAATATTACTGTGAAATTTTGATCCGCCGAAAGTGTGTAATGGAACCAGATTATTTGCTAAGAACCTCATACCAAACGCGGTAGAAGCAATAATATTTACAGGTTGTGCCATAGGATCAAAATGCATTCTTTCCACGCATTCCTTTGATCCCCAATGACATGCATTTTGATTTTAAGCGACTGCAATATCCTGTGCGTCTTGCATTTACCACGACAATAAACAAGGCCTATGGTCAGGCAGTTAGGAAAGCAGAAATTAACTTAGAAAATCCTGCTTTTCACAGAGACAGCATACGTTGCTTGCTCCACAGTGGGCACACCAAGAAATTAATTCATTTTTGCCCCTGACGGCAACACCAAAAAATATTGTTATTAAAAGCACTGGAATATTGCAAAAATAAATTTAGAAAATACCGATAAACAAATATTACACGGTGCAGTAACATATATTAATTGTGACATATGTGATTTAAAAAAAATGAAAAGAATATAAATTTATCAAAATATCAGTTTGATTGTTACATATTCAGATGTTTAATACACCATTACTAGAAAAACCGGGCAACGCCGGTTACTTACAGCTTATATATATGACAAGTGGTCGAAATGATCACTGCATTAGCCATGCCACCAAGGAGAAGTCTCAGCACTGTAGACCGTGGTCGAGCCATGGCATGGATTCAGGATGGTCAATCTGTTCGTCATGTTGCAAGACGTTTAGCAGTGTCCCACTCTACCATTCAGAGACTTCTTGAGAGATTTCAAGCTACCGGACATTTGGAAAATCGACCCTGCTCAGGACGTCCTCGGTGTACAACCAGGCGAGATGACCGAATCATTTCGACCACTTGTCATACTGATTTATTGCATACCAACGGTGAACACTGTTTACCGATGATCATTTTCCACGTGCATTCAAATTCAACTCACTTTTTCACCTTTTGAACTAGTGGGGCGTGTTGCAAAAACCACGAGTTTTTGCAGCAACAATGGCAATTTTCACGTGCGGGTTAAAGTGACCCAGTTTTTGGACATTCAAAAAAAAATTAACCTAGTGCACACAGAAATGTATACACATTTCTCTGAGCTCAGTTTTAATGACATTTTCACTTGTCTTTACAGTTTGCCAATCAATTATATAAACCTTGTCTAAACTAAATTACGGCCCTTAACTTTTGTCCAGTAGTATATATAATTTTTAAAAATGTAATTCAGTTAAAGGTTATAATAATTATGATAATTGTTATAACCTATAACTAGTTTAAATTGTATTTATAAGATATTTCACTTGAGATTATAATATTAGTAGTCGTCCACGAGGAGGTTGTTATTTATTGCGTACAAAAGTAGATTATGAGGATGGACGTTACAAAATTTATTTTATTCCGACATCATTTAATGAAAGAAGCCATCATCACTCGTATTTTTTTCTGTGACATCACATTTCTTAACTCCCCTCCCCCTGTCGTCACAGATCGTCACAAAATTTTGACCCCGTCTACTCACAGCCTGACGTCATATGTGGACGACCCCACTAGGCGTCAACAACGAATGGCATCAAAATATTCAAGACTCAAAAGCAAAGTGCTGAAGTTTGCACGCGATGAAGGCGTTTTCTGTTGAATTTATCCTGCGCTGAATGAGGCACAGAGTGAATCTGACTTGCCACAAATTTGTCCTTGCGATAAACTGAGAGCTTTGACTTTTTGTGTGATGAATTGAGCGAGATAATTGATGTTATGCGTGACAAACGAACGGGTATTTAATCGTGCCTTATTGGAAAGCGGTTCTATTTTGCATCTAAGAAAAGCAGTCAGGCACTAGGCACGCTAAATGTCACTTGCAAAAAGTACTAGCTCTAGACTCGTTAGATGAAAATGACAGAAAACATAAGCTGTAGCCACGCTACATATAAGTTACATATAAATGACAAGCTCGAGACACGATGTGTGTCAACGACAGAACGTGCCTTTCACATCCCATAGACCCCAGGCCTTCAACAACCTTATGTCAAGTCTTCCTGTCACGTGACATCAGCTCAAGGTCTGTCCATATCTTCTTCATCCCATTCATGTATGTCTCCAGTTCTCTTCTCCGTGTGTTCTTTGTTCTTCCTCGACTTTTCTTACCCTGGTCATCTCAGGACATAAATTTTCTGGTAACGCCATCAACAGGTTTTCTCAGTATGTGCCCTATCTATCCCCAGTGTCATCTTCTCATCTCTTGTTCCACTAGCGCTTGTCTGGTTCTTGTCTGGCTCTTGTCTGGTTCTTGTCACCAGCTTCACATTAGTGATCTTGTCATACCACTTCAATCCTTATATTCTACATAAGCATCCATTTATGAAAATCTGTAACGTGTTGTTTGTTATGTATGTTGTTCTCCATGTTTCAGAACCATAGGCTGGGTCGACCCCGGAGCCGTTTGCGGTCTGAAAATTCCCACCTCAACTGGGGATCGAACCATGGACCACCGAGCTAGGAAACCAGTGCACTAAGCACTGAGCTACCGCGGCTCCAGTAGACTATAGACATCATTTACAAATTTTTCTGAATTCTGTCTTGATAACGTCCCTTTGGTCCTAAATATGGCCAAAAGTCATTTCCCTTTAAAATTCATTGGACTTAACATTAGAATTGAAGATTCTGATTTTTGTGTTGGACCTGATTTCTATTGATCACCTTAAACTTCCAAATGCAACGAAAGCTGTTCTTGCCTTTTGTATTTTTGTTAAGATATAATTATAATTATATGTCCTCATTTCCCAGTTTTCTCCATGCTGTGATCTCTCATCAAGTATTTTATTCTTGCCTTGTATTTGATGACGGTTATAGGACATTAGAGCCAAGCCATCGGAAAAATCTACATCCTCAAGATATTTGTCAGAGCCCACTGGATTCCATTTCTGTTGGTTGAGGTCGATGTTTTTCATAACCCATTGGGAAGAAAAATGGTGACAAGAGGCATCCCTGTCACACTCCAATTCTTATCCAACACTGTTCTATAAGTTTTCGTTCATGGAGAACTCTGCTGTCATGTCTTCATAAGTTTTCTTTATTAAGTTAATGATCTTCATGGGGATTCCATAATGCCTCATAAATTTCCAAAGTGATTCTTTGTCTTACTTAGTCGTTCCCCTTCTACCGTGAGGTGTAGAGGTTTGGAAGAGAGAGCACCAGACTATCCTATCGGCTGTCTTCCTCTTGGCCTGGTTCCATTTTAGTACTCGGTCCTTCAAAGATTGTCTAATGTTGTTCTCCCAGCGGACTTTGGGTCGTCCTGGAGGTCTGGACCCCTGGCTCTCCGTTTCCCATGCCCGTCGTGGCAGCCGATCCTCTCCCACTCTGCAGACATGGCCAAACCATCCCAGTTGGGACTGTTCTACTTGGGTCCGCAGGGGTGGCATCTTAGGCCTTGACGTATCGTCTGGCTGCGGACCATGTCTCCTCTTGTTACCCCAACAACCTTCCTCAGATACCTCATTTCTGAGGTTTGGATCTGGCTTTTGTGGGTTGTAGTCATTGCCCATGACTCGCATCCATAAGTCAAGACTGGGATATAGATGGTGCGGTATACAGCCATCTGCGTTTTCTTACCAACCTCTCTCTTGCTGAGGAATCCTCGATTTATGGCCTGAAAAAGTCTCCCAGCTGCAGCTTTTCGAGTGGCCAACTCTTCTTTGATGCCTCCCTTTCGGTCTATTGTGGTAAAGTGGGATGTTATAAATATTTATAGGGGACTTAGTGTACTGACTGAGATCAGCTGTGAAGGTATCTGTATCTAATAAGGGTAGTGTATTACAGATGACCTTACTTGCTACCACATATTTATACCTCAGTCATAATTATTCTGGAATATTGTGATGACTACGTTGAATGTCTAGGGTATGTATATGATGAAGTGTAAGTCACAACAACAACAGACAGATAAACAATTTAATTTATTCTTCCACACGTCACAACACTGTGACACTCACACACATTTAACACTCTATAAGACTATTCTTAAATGAGGCACTGGTAAATTTTCAAATATAAATATGTATTAATTACTGTCACTAATATATATGTGTCCTGATTCAAATACAAAGTGAACCAGGAATCACAATCAATTTTAATTACAAGTTATATGTACAGAATTTATCAATATGAATCTTGTAGTGACATATTTTATTAATATTATCCTATGTGTGTCAGTTGTGTAGTAGTAATATGAGGTAATACTGGTTTTGTTTTTTTAAGCTATGTTGTTATTTGTCATCATGACTTCAAGTGTTTGTTTCTGTTGGAACTAGTATTGGAGATGTTCTCAGTTCCGTTCATTAAAACAATTAATTTCCCCTCTTATTTTTATACAATGTCAGTTTAAGATGGGGTTACATAATGTTGAGCTCCGCTGGCCACATAGGCTTATCTTTCGTGATGGCGGCAGGAAAAGACTCCTCTGTTCGATTGCTCCCCTGTGATCTGGAGACACCTCACTGTTTGCTATATGGACCAAGGAGTATGCTGTCCGCCTCTGGATTCAGCAAAGCTCTGACCATGTGCTGCTCAATAACTTTAGGACCACAGTCCCACAATTCATGGAAATATTACAGAATTACGTTGACTGGCAATGAATATAGCACAATTTCGATCTGCCGATGTTCCAGGCTTTTATTTAGAAAAATATGCACTGGCGCTCAACGCACTGGTTCTGTAGTAAGTTTATTTGCAAATGTGGTGCTGACCTGACGCCTCTAATTGACTATATTGGCAGGTCTAACCAATCATGCCATGTTTACACAGCTTTTCAAAAAAGTACTCCTACTCACGTTTCCCCTAACAACAAAGAAGTAGTATTTATAGTCCGACTAATCGTGTTTAGCCTTACATTTCTTGCGCTCCAATCAAATCGGATTTAACATGGAGACCCATTTCCCGTACAATGGTGGGGTGAAAATCTGCCACTGAGCGATTCTGATTTGGGTGTTGTCTGACATCCCTCACTATTTCTTTTGGCTATAATTTGTTATTTCCTAGACTATTTGCGTAACGTTTAACATATTATTTGTCAGCAAGTCCTAAGGAACCCAAATATACAAATTTAAAGGAGCTAAGTGGCGGCGTTCAAAATATGTATTTTCTTCTAGGATAGTCATGCTGTTGCCACCTCCTCACTTCCAAACTTTAGGGTGTCTGCTGTACTGTCATATTAATGTCAGGATTTCAGACATAAAACAGTAGAATGTCATGTTTCCTAATAAGCGTTTTGTAAGTTTTTTTAAAACCTAACTCTCGTTTTATCACTGTCGATTTGAAAAAAAAAGCTAGTGCTTGTGGCCTTACACGCGTGATGGCAGCAATTGTGTATCGCGCGACTGTGGTAGTATTGCCTGCGTTCCGGCTTTCAGCCTCTCCCTTTCTTTCTATCTTTAGTCCATCTGTCTTTCGTTTTTTTGGTAACGTAGTGTATAAAATGACATGAATGGAATTTTAAATCTAGGTCAGCTGCGTATCTCAAGGTTTTTCTTAGAAAGGCAGTACACGTTTTATCGTAGAAGGCGGGTATTGAAGCAGTAGGCTTTTACTATCAACGTGAAACGTTACAATTTGCAGACGAAGTAGAAAACAAGGGGGAATTTCGAGTACAGTCATTGTGACAGCACTGTTCTTTACCATTCTTCTTTCCTTTTATTGAAGTTATTTGTTAGGCTTTACATTTACGTTTTAATTTATATATGTGGATTAGAATATTTCACGACATCTATAATAGCTCCGACGTATTTAAAGTGGTCGACCTGCTCCAGGACCTGTTCTCACTGCTTAATCTGATGTCTTCTTTCTTCTCGTGATATCACCATGGATTTTGTTTTAGAGCTGCTTATGACCATCCCTCTCTTCTCCAGCTCTCCCTTCCATACTTGCAGGTTGGATTGGAGATGTGCCTCTGATTTGATTCTTTGTCTACACTGTCAAATGTCTTTTCATAGTTCACAAATCCAATGTAAAGAGGTGAGTACCATTCTAGACTTCGTTTCACTATTATTCTTGTGGCGAGATGGATGTTGGATAGAAAACAATAGATACATTTCCCAGAAATGGAGAAGAGAACTGGTGAACTAGGGAAGGGATGGCACAGGACAAATCAGGTAGTTAGCTTCACAGTTCTAGATGCTAGTTGTAGAAAAGAACTATGTAGTAAGTCATCTTCTCGCTAGACCTGTCCTATGCTCCAGTGGTGTCTCTGTTAATAGTTGATGTGGAATGTAGCTCGTTAATTCTTCCTACCAATTAAAAATATTACCTAATTCTCCTAATTTCCACACAAGAACAAAATTTGGAACAGAAACCGAGTTTTAACAAAATCAGTCAAATGCGATTTATGAAATGTATCTGTACATTATTAATTTAACATAGAAGATTTGTAAGGATTGCAGATATGTAGTTACAAAATCACAGATTGAAAGTTATAGATTGTTAATGTCTTTGTTGTCGTTTATGGCCATCGGTGACTTCTGATTCTTGTTTCTTCAAGGTAATTACTACTTATCTAGTTCAGGTCCTTCCACTACAGACACTTCCCGTCATTAATCAGGTGTTGATTTCCAAGACCTTTTTTACCTGGACAGGTAGCCCAATGCTAATATGCGGCGAATTGCATAGGTGCTCCTTTAATCACCCACAATGCAGTTTGTTATGCTTTAGCTCAGATACATTTGTTGTGATTCTCTCTCGAATAAGAAAATTGGAACATATGCACAGATTATAGTATTTGTTTTCTACAACCAAAGATGATCCTCCGATGATGACGGGCAACTATAGATCAGACCCCCATTTAAACAACATAGTCCATGAGGGCGTGACCATATCAGTCAAAGAAGTATGTCACACAATCAATAAAATACATTATAATAATAATAATAGCCCCTTCAGTCATAACTGACTATGGGAATGCGCCCCTGAGGTGACAGCCCTTTAGTCATAACTGACTATGGGAATGCGCCCCTGAGGTGACAGCCCTCAGCTGCTTATTTTCTTGATGTTCCTTTCGACTTTTTCTCCCCTCTTCTGCTTGTTGTGTGAGCCTTTTTCGCCCAATCTGAGGTGGCGCCGTAAATAGCATCGCCACTTAGTGCGATCGGCAGCTTCATCCTCCCATGTTGCTGGATCCATGTCCAGTGCCCTCATATCTCTCTTGCACACATCTTTGAACCTCAGCTGTGGTCGCCCAACTGTTCTCTTGCCATCTGCTAATTGTCCGTAGAAGATTTCTTTTGGGATGCGACCATCTTCCATGCGGCGAACATGGCCAAGCCAGCGAAGTCTGCGCTGTCTAAGCAGTGTATACATACTTTGAAGGCCAGCACGTGACAACACCTCGACATTTGTCACTTTATCTTTCCACGAGATGCCGAGGATGTGGCGTAGACACCGTAAATGGAAGGTATTGAGCCTTTTTTCTTGCTTAGCATAGGTCGTCCAGGTCTCGCTGCCGTATAGGAGTGTGTGGTGACGCAGGCATTATATACCGCAGCTTTGGTCTTCATTGTGAGTTTGGAGTTTCCCCAAACACGCGATGTGAGGCGGGCAAAGGTAGCTGAGAGTTTGTCATTGATGGTAGACCCTAGGTATGTGAAGTGGTGCACCACTGCCAATTCATAGTTATCGATAGTGATAACTGGTGCAGCACCCGCATCCTGACTCAGCACATTCGTTTTCTTTAGACTTATTGTGAGGCCAAAGTCCTTGCATGCTTTAGTGAAGCGATTCATCAAGTTCTGAAGCTCCTGTTGGTTTTGAGTGACGACTGCAGCATCATCAGCGAACAACTTAAACAGACGGCCATCTGACCTAGTGTGAAGGCATATTCCTTCAGTTGCATCTCTGAATGCATGTTTCAAGAGTAAGGCAAAGAAGATCCCGAAGAGGGTCGGATCCAGAACACAGCCTTGTTTAACGCCACTTCGTATGTCAAAGGGCTGCGACGTGCTTCCAGCATATCGGACTGTTCCATTCATGTTGTCATGGAGTGATTTTATCATTTCCAGCAAATAAAATACATTAGTAGACTATAAAGATAAAGGATCCCGTTACACGCCCAGTGAGGCATTTTGGGAATATGGTGTTAGGCCCATATTTTCATGACCATCGGCGAACAAGGAGTGATGTGGTCTGCATCACGCCCGCCGCCTTAACCTTCCTAGTTTTTCTGGTACCCAATTTATTAGGCTGGCTCGACCCCGGAGCCGTTTGAGGTCTAAAAATTCCCACCTCAACTGGGGATCGAATCATGGATCACCGAGCTAGAAAGCCAGTACACTAAGCACTGAGCTACCGCCGCTCCAGTAGACTATAGACATCATTTACAAATTTTTCTGAATTCTGTCTTGATAACTTCCCTTCGGTCCTAAGTTAGGCCAAACGTGATTTCTCTTTAAAAATATTACATCAACGAAATATTAAATTGAACGAAGAAACGAATGGAGCGAAGAAGCAGTAGAAGAAGAAGAAGACCAACTCTTTGGCATGCAGCATTTAAAAGCCTGATGTCTTCGTCAATTACCAAAGGTAATGACTTTCCACTGCCATAATTACATGTATTTTTAGTTGCTTTTCAATTCCAAAAAGTAATTATCTCGTTCGGAGCATTAATCCTAAAATAGCAGAATTACTGGTGTGCGATTCATAATCTATCATTAGTTAACGTGGCAATTCCAGGGTGTCTTGCCCGTGATATGACAATTCTCAATGTAGCTATCTGATCTGTACAGGATCGTATACAAACTCTAGGCACACTAAAAACCAATGACAGAAAACACAAGTTCTAAACACGCTCATGTCAATGGTAGAAAACACAAACTCATGACATTTAGATGAAAATACAAGAAATCACAAGTTCTAATCTGGCTATATGTAACGACATGAAAAAACTCAACCTCTAGACACGTCAGATGTCAATGGCAAAACCACAAGCTCTAGACACGTCAGATGTCAATGGCAAAACCACAAGCTCTAGACACACCAGATGACAATAACAAAAACACATGCTCTAGTTACGACAGATGTCAATGATAAGAACATAAGATCTAGACACGCCAGATTTCAATAACAAAAACACATGCTCTAGTTACGCCACATGTAAAAGACAAAAACATAATATCTAGACACGCCAGATAGCAATGACAAAAACATAAGCTCTAGTTACACCAGATGTCAATGACAAAAACATAAGCTCTAGTTACTCCAGATGTCAAGTACAAAAACACAAGATCTAGTCACGCCGGATGTCAATGACAAAAACACAAGATCTATTCACACCAGATATCAATGACAAAAACACAAGATCTAGTCACGCCAGATGTCAACGACAAAAGCACAAGATCTAGACACGCCAGATTTCAATAACAAAAACATGTTCTTGCTATGCAGATGTCAATGATAAAAACACACACTCTAGTCACCCCAGATGCCAATGATAAAAACACACACTCTAGTCACCCCAGATGTCAATGACAAAAACACACACTCTAGTCACCCAGATGTCAATGACAAAAACACGCACTATAGTCACCCCAGATGTCAATGACGAAAACACACACTATAGTCACCCCAGATGTTAATGATAAAAGCGCACACTCTAGTCACCCCAGATGTCAGTGACAAAAACACACACTCTAGTCACCCCAGATATCAATGACAAAAACACACACTCTAGTCACCCCAGATATCAATGACAAAAACACAAGATCTAGTCACGCCAAATGTCAATGACAAAAACATAAGATCTAGTCACGCCAGATGTCAAGGACAAAAACATAAGCTCTAGTCAAACCAGATGTCAATGACAGAAAACTATAAGACTCGCGACGTGTTTATCAAAAGAGTACTGTCTCTATCACCTAGGATATAGATCCCTCTTTGTCGAAGTTCTCTAGAGAATTATTTGTTAGTTTAATGTGTCCATTTTCTATCCTAATTTTCTTTCTTGTTGTTTTTCCTACTCCTTATGTTTGAAGTATATTGTTCATTAGTGGTTTCGACTACTAATCTCCGAAGAGAAATATCCTAAACCGAAAGTTCAGGCTTTCCCCACATCTGTCTTATTTTTATGTTCTCTTTCTACTCCATAAATGTGCTCATTATTTCACCGTCATAATAATACTACTTCACCGTCATAATAATCATACTTCACCGTCATAATAATCATACTTCACGGTCATAATAATCATACTTCACCGTCATAATCATCGTAGTTCACCGTCATAATAATCATACTTCACCGCCATAATCATCATACTTCACCGTCATAATCATCGTACTTCGCCGTCTTAATCATCGTACTTCACCGTCATCATTATTATATTTCGCCGTCATCATCATCATACTTCACCGTCAAAATCATCATACTTCACCGTCATAATCATCATGCTTCACCGTCATAATCATCATACTTCACCGTCATAATAATCATACGGTACGTCACCGTCACAATCATCATACGTCACTGTCACAATCATCATACTTCACTGTCACAATCATCATACTTCACTGTCACAATCATCATTCTGAATCCCGTCAGTTCCCTAAGGACCATAGGTATTCACTAATTTCATTCATGTTCCTTGCCATCCATTCAAGATCTCTCCATATCCTCTTTATAATTTTTATAAATGTCCACAGTTCTCTCTTTTTTTATTTACATCTCTCTGCAGTTACGTCACTTTCCTTGAGGGTTCCAGAAGAAAGAATACCTTGTAATGCTACACCTGGTACAGGTGTGTTCTATCCAACGCTAGCAACTTCTTATCATCTCTAGCTGCAGTGACACTTGTCTGGTTCTTGTCATCAGTTCCACATTGGTGATCTTGTCGTAGCATTTCAATTCTACGCAAGTACTCATTTATGAATATCTGGAACTTTTTGGTTGTTGTTTCTGTCCTTCTCCATGTTTGACTGCCATACAATACAACTGCCCTGTCATTGGAGTCTACTTATCAGGACCCCTTTTATTTATTTTGACAGAAAGATGTTGATTAATAACTAATCTCCAAATCTGCACTTATATCTCAACACATGTAGAAGAATTAAAAATGGGCCATCGACAATTAGTAAACACGCACTAGCGCCACAGAGATGGGATTTTACAGAAGAATGTTAAAAAAATACAATGGACAGCTAAAAAGCGTGATGAGGATTTCCTAAAAGAGGCCGATACGCAAATAAAGTTAATTCCTCGTGTTAGAATGACATAGTCCACTTTATTTGGGCATGTTATGAGAAGAAGACAGCTGGAGTATATCGTGACAACAGGAAAGATTAAAGGATAAAGAGATAGAGGACAACAAAGAGAGACGATACTGGACAGTTTGGCGTCATGGCATGAAAACAAGTCAACAACATAATTGATAATCAGCGCTGGAGACAGGAAGCTGTGGAGAAATATGATCGCCTAGGCAACCAGGCTTGGTACTTGAAGAAGAAGAAGAAGAAGGAGGAGGAGGAGGAGGAGGAGAAAGAAGAAGTCACTTTTTTGGATAGCTTTAAATCTGGTGTGTTCGTTACGCGTGGTTAATAGGACATTGCTGATAACGAGTACTTGACTAGTACAGTTGTCGTCACTTTTGTGCATCGATTATTAGTCTGTATAATTCTGCGTCTGATGGATTAGGTCATTCTTTTCTGTTGTCAATACGTTTCTTTTTTTCTGTCTGGCTTGTCTTTCTTTATAACAAACCAAACAACGCATTTCAAATGGTTCATTACTTCACAGTTTCTTGTCAAATAGTGTCTGTCTTATCTTTTTTTGGTTAATTCTCTTCTGCTCATTAATGATGCTTGTTACTTAACCTTTTTGTTGTTGTTTTGAAACCATTATTCTACGAACTATGTTTTCATTGCTCCAACTCACAAAACAATTTCTTACGAAAACTATTTAGAAAAGTGACAAAGACGCAAAGAAGGGGATGAAGGGGATGAAGAAGACACGGAAAGACTTTGAGCTGATGTCACGTGACAGGAAGACTTGACATAAGTTTGTTGAAGGCTTATGCTCCGTTGGGAGCTGAAAGGTGAAGGAAGAAGACAGGTGCAAAAATGTTGACGTTTCTCTCATTACGATGTTTTACAGTAAAAGGTAAGGGTAGTCACATATCAGATACTGCCCTAGAGGAGTGAAGTGTTAGAGGTTTCACTATCCTAGGTCTCAGCTTTATGAGGTGGGGGCTGACCGGATCCCTTGCTCGCTGCTTTTTGTCATCCATAACTCTAGAGGAGAGTCTGATACCCATTTACAGATGGGTAGACTGGGTCGTGACGCTACGAGATTTCGATCTCGGAACCTGGTACTGTACCGCCGAGACGTAATCGCTCTAACCACTTCACCAGTCTGATACTCTCATACGTTCGGAAATTCCAGAATGCAGAAGGGGTGGGAGGAGGAGGGGAGGTGGTACAAAAGAGGATAAGATAGCATTACTTGTAATCCCCCCGTGTAGCAGACACATTAAACAACTTCATGCCGAGTTTGTCTGACTTATGCCGTTCGTTCTTCTTCCTCATGTCTATTAGATCTGTCTCCACTTCCTCTCTCCGTGTGACCTTGAGGTTCATGGACAAAAAACAAAAAAGACAAACAAACAAACAGGGGTAAAGGTAAATGTAGTCCCATAGTAAATACTGCCGTAGAGGAGTGACATGTTAGTGGCTTGACTGTACTAGGTGTAGTGGGTTTGATGGTATTGTATGATGGTGATATTACTAAATGTAATGTATGAGGCCAGCTGTGAAGGCTCCTGAGATAAAATGTAGTTGTGAATTGTCAGAAGGTCTTTCTTGCTACCACTACGACCTCACACTCAATTTTTTTTTTCTTAATGAATGTGGCTATGTAAAATGTCTAGGGTAATGATATGTAATGTGGTGTGATAGTTATAGATACACCCACAGATATTTAAGCAGACTAATAATATTTAACAAATATTATAATACACTGAACTAACTCAAGAGTGTAAAATTTTTGATAGAATTATATTACATTTATTTGTTCTGGATCAGGTTTTATGTTGACCAGAACTTTTTTTTTAAAAAAAAGATTTAAAATTTATGAAAGAAATGCATGGAATGTTACATAATAAATGCAAGAGTGTACATATATATGTACTAGACTAGTTAGTTTTATTAAAATGTTCTAGTAGTCATCTACTTGGGAGGATAGTTAATGCTTGTGCTGTTGGGGTGGCCTCATCACACCTGTCTATATTGACTACACAGTGTCCAGTAAATTGCAGGAATTTTATGGGGTATTAGTAACTAAAAGGCGTTGGTGAACTTCCAGCAGACCAGAGGCTCACTCATCTTGCATATGTAGCTCTGGTGCTGAAATCTGGTGGTCCCACCTCTCCGTGTTGGCGGGCAATAATAGTGGTCTCTGTCACAACGTACTGCACAGATACACTCGAGTAAAATCACCAACTGAATGGACACCGCCTTGTTCACAACTGAAACTCACAGCTCTGCAATCAAAGTATTGGCTATGTGTCAAAATTCTATTCTCTACCCACGTCTGGACACAACACGGACACAACAACCACATCATACAGACAGGTCAGATCTCTCTGACCAAACAGCACATTTACCATGGTGGTTTTACATCAGATAGGTCCTCCCAGACTATAGATTCTGAAAAATATTTATTAGTTTCCTTCCCTAAAAGTGGATAGGTAATATGTTTCATTATTCTCAACACTTGATCTGTCTTTCCTAACCCTTGCTGGAGTTTATGTATATTGTTAGTCCCTAGACCCTGACTTGGGCGGGGGGTCTAGAGCAAATCCCTACTTGTTTGTAAGGCTAGATTATGATATGGCAGTATCAAATCACTCGAACATTAAACAATATTCAAAATATACAAAGAAATAATTTCAATCTTACCAGATTATGAATAAAGAACACAGAAATGCTAGCAAAACTCAGCTGAGCTGCTGGCTATAGTATGGCGTCCCTGAACTTATTTCACTTTCTTTCATTTGGAAATCACCACACTTTAAAATACTGTGTCTATCATCGAACAACTATTGAGGAATGGCCCCACTTGCGCGTCTGAGCGCCGATAAAATGATTGTCTGTGGCCAATCACTGCCTAGGTTTATTTCAAATTCAAATTTCCTACCCTAAAGTCATTTCAGTCATGCTTCAGTCAAGTATGGATGTTTATCTGTTAGTCTGTCCGTCTCTACTTGTTTTTTTTTTTTTTTTTTCAAAACGTACTTGATTTTTGAACCAACCTTTCTCTCCCCTCCAAAATTTTGTCGTTAAAAGTTATATTTAGACACAGCTCCCACCAATGTCCCTTCGCTTCCCTACTAAGTAGATTTGAACACCTGCGTCTCGAGGTCGTGTTTTTTTGTGCAAATAGCGACACTTTTTATTCCATACAGTATGTCGCTGATGTGAACAACACTGTCTTTTGTCATTATCTTCAATATTATCTATCCGTCTGTAAAATTAAGAACATATTAGTTCACTGCTCAGAATGGGCCATCCGGCCAGCTAATTTTTATATTCCTAACATTAATATTACGAAAAAGTTACTTTTTAATTTTTGTAATATTCCAAACATCTGCGTTCTGCCGATGAATTCAAATCAAAGGCTTGGTATCGCAAAAGCGACCAATAAATGACTGTGGCGTAACATATCCAAGGTCCCTTCTGTCGAGTTCCTTGCTTTATGTCAACTTGGGAAACGTGACTTTTCTCCGTTTCCCCCCCAATTGCGTCTCCTTAGCCTTTCTAGTCTCACGCAATCTTTCCAGTCATATTTTTTTTCCTTTTATCCGCCGTTCCCCTCCTGTCTAGCAAGTCAATTTTTATGGAGGGTGATGACCCGCGGTCTGGGCGATCATGTACTATCAGCAGCCTACGCATTATGTTTTTATCCTTACATGTTATCTTTGGAGGTATTTTACCGTTGTATCTCTGTCAATTTCACTACACATCTCCCCACTTGAAAACATGCCTATGGCAAGTTCCAAAACCAGCGATACACATAGGTAAAATTACTCCTCACGTCTGCCACTACTCTAATTTTGATCACAGGGGTGCCGACTGAGGAAATCTGCACCGACATTCAATTTACGGCTTGCATAAGCGACTGGTTTCAGTTCCCCATCAGGTGAAGATGATCTTTGCAACAAAGCCCCTCCTAGTCCTACATTACTTGCATCGGTTCTTAAGACAAAGTCCTGTGTCAAATCAGGCAGTTTGAGAATAGGCTTGCTAGTGAGTTTTTCCTTTAACTCTTGGAACGCTAGTTCACATTGTGCAGTCCAAATAATTTTATCTGGAAGTCCCTTGCGAGTCAGATCAGTCAGAGGAGCACAAATAGCGTTAAAATTCTTGATGTATTTCTGATAAAATCCGCATAACGACACAAATGATCGCACGTCCTTTTTTGTTTGCGGCCTAGGTGCTCTCTGCAGTTTTTCCAAGTTCTTAGGATCAGGGGTCATATTACCCTGATATACCGTGTGTCCCAAGAATTCCAACTCTTTGCATCCAATACAACATTTTGTTGGCCTAGCAGTTAAGTTCGCCTCCCGAAGTCTATCAAACAACATCTCCAGAGCTTCAATGTGTTCTTCAAATGTCTCTGTGGCGACGAGAATATCATCCATGAAATTCGTGATACATGGGTTATTCAGGGGATCCAACAATTTGCGCATCATCCTTGAAAAACACACTCGGAGCATTTTTCAGTCCGAATGGTAGCATATTGAATTCATAATGTCCATCCGAAGTGCTAAAAGCCAAATAAGGTCTCACTTCAGGCTTCACTGGGATCTGGTAATAGCCTTTACTAAGATCCACCTTTGAAAAGTATTTTGCCTTGTTCAGTCTGGCAAATAACTGTTTTGTGTCTGGTAATGGATCCACTTGTCCTTCTGTGACAGCATTCAGTTTCCTGTAATCTATGCACAGTCTGTGTTCCCCAGACGGTTTTCCTCAACAAAACGACACTAGAACTAAAAGATGATTCACTGTGCGAAATAATCCCCTCCTTCAACAAATACTCTATTTCTTCCTTCAATGCCTTCTCCTTCGCGAACGGAATAGAATAGGCTCTCATACAGATTGGGTTTGAGTCTACCAGTTTCATGTCATACTGTAGCAAATTTGTATGGCCTGGTTTATCTGTTAATACATCTGTATGTTCCTCCAGAACCTGTTGAACTCTCTCCCTCTGGTTTTTAGTCAGGTGCTTACTGACTTTTACCTGTGCTGCGGTTTCACAAGGATGTAATGGGTATTCATGTGAGGTGAGTGGTTCTTTTTGCATCTGGGTTGCAATAGCCAAGGTCAATAAGGGGGTGCTTTCCTGGAGTGGTCTGTCCAGATACTTCTTTAACAGGTTTACATGATAAACTTTCTCCTTCCCCTTTTTGTCAATTTTATAGTTTGTTCTAGACACCTTCTCTAGAACCGTATATGGACCTTGCCAACCAATTTGTAATTTATTCTGGCTTCCGGGTAGTAGAAGCAGCACCTTCTCTCCGACTGCCAGTTCCCTGTCCTTTGCCTTCCTATTAAAATATGCTGCATGTTTCTTCCTGGCTTGCTTCAAATTATCATTTGCCAGTTTCCATCCAGCTTTCAAACGAGTGGTCAGTTCGTTCACGTATTGATACGATGAGGTAACAGTCTCTTCCGCCTTCTCATCTGTCCAGGTCCTTAATAGAGCTTCTAATGGACCTTTTATTGGCCTCCCAAATAGCAGAGTTGCGGGAGCCATCCCGGTTGAACTATGTGGTACCTCCCGGTACGCAAACAATGCGGCGGGCAGGAATTGATCCCACAGATCCGGTTTTTCGTGTGCCAGCTTTCTCAGGATAGAAATGAGAGTCCCGTTGAACCTCTCTACCTGGCCGTTCCCTTGTGGATGGTACGGACTACAATGAAAGTGTCTGGCTTGAAATAGCTTAAAAACTTCTTCCGTTAGTTTCCCCTTGAACTGAGAACCATTATCCGTCAAGATTTGATGCGGGAATCCTAATCGGGTAAATATTGTAAGTAGTGCCTCTGCTACATGTTTTGAATCAATTGATGGCAGGGCTACCGCCTCTCCCCACATAGAACAAGTGTCCACCAGAGTAAGGATGTAACTGTTCCTCCTCTTGGTCCGAGTGAGAGGTCCTACAATATCCACTGCAACCCTCTCAAAAGGTGTTCCCACTATGGGCATTTCCCCTAGAGTTGCAGGAGCAGTCCAGTGCTTTGGAGCTACCCTTTGACATTCTGGGCAGGATTTGACATATCTTTTTATATCCTCCGTTATCCCTGGCCAGAAGTAATGACAAGCTATACGCTGTCCTGTGGCGCTGATCCCCATGTGACCACTGAAGGGAATCGCATGCCCGAGTTCCATCACTTTATCTCTATATGAAGTGGGAAGAACCAGCTGGTTGTGACCATTTGTTCCAGTTCCGGCCTTCCTGTATAAGAGTTTGTTCTTCATGAAATATTCCCCCTTGCTCGGAGGTGTGTGGCATTTGGGCAATTTTTTAAAACAGGGCTTGAGTGTCCTATCCTCAGCCTGCGCCTTCCTCATCTCCTCTGGATGAGCATTTATAGGTTCACCTTCTTCCTCCTTCTTCTGTGACCTGGTCTGCACTGTCGCCATGATCACAGGTTTCTCGGGATTCCCCAAGAAGACGTATCTACACCCCAATATCAGAGGGTAGATTGGTTCATCTATCACTGCTGCTCTGATTTCTCCCTCCACATAGCGAGTTTTCACCGTTATCCTTGCGATGGGAAGTGTCATGAGTGGTATGTCCTTAGTCGCCCCTTGTATTTCCACTGTTTCTGTGGTATACTGACTTGGGTCCACTAGGCTAGACTTCACAACTGAATCATAATCCAAACCTGTATCATAAAGGCACCTTATGGTGACCCCATTACAAATAACATCCTCACAAACTGGGGGGTGATAAGGTTCCTGTTGTCCATTAGGATTAACCTTTAATCTTCGCGTCCCCGACTTCATTGCAGCAATGTTTGAAGGTTTCCTTCTACAAAATTCGGTGTTATGGTTATCCTTCTTGCACCATTTACACCATCTTTTTCCTTGGTTCAACGGTTTTCTTTCATTGAACTTTTGGTCATTGAACTGTGAGTTTCTGTCGCGATAGTCATTTCTTGGCCGCTCAAAGTTTGTCCTACCTTTATTTCCCTGCTCTCTATTATCAAATTTATTAAATTGCTGTGGAGCTTTAAAATTGTCTATGTGCTTCTTTTTAGCACCACTTACCTCTGCCTGAGCTGCCTGATACCTCTCAGCAACATTTAAAATTTCCCCCAACTTCTCTGCACCTTGTTCCATGAGAAAT
The DNA here is from genome assembly GCA_024509875.1 of Oreohelix idahoensis. Taxonomy (NCBI): domain Eukaryota; kingdom Metazoa; phylum Mollusca; class Gastropoda; order Stylommatophora; family Oreohelicidae; genus Oreohelix; species Oreohelix idahoensis. Next base: position 45,260 of record JAMPIV010018059.1, on the reverse strand, counting down.
TTTCTCATGTCTGGAGCCATGGACTCTCTCAATTGCTCAATCATGATCATTTCTTTAAGATCTTGGGTCTTCCCCAGAGCCGTCCATTTCTCCAAATAGGTTTCTAGTCTAGCAGAGAATTGGTGGTATGTCTCCCCAGACAACAGTTTGGCATTTCTAAATTTCTTACGATAAAATTCACCATTCTTCTCGTACCTTAATAACAAAGCCTGCTTTAACATGTCATAATTGTCTTGGTCTTCCCTGTTCATTTTGGCAAATACTTCATAAGAAGTACCTCTCAATCCCTGTGATAGCTTTAAACTCCACCTCTCTCTCTCTAACCCATATGTAGTAGCTAATAACTCAAAACGTCCTAGGTACCCCTCTATGTCATCGTCTTTTTCAACAAAATGGTCTAAATGAAACCCCATAGCTGAGTTTGAGGCTCCCAGACTGGGCGTAGCATCTGAGGCAAAAGGGCTGGCACCATTTTCAGGAGCCGGGCCTTGTAATTCCAGCTCCCTTAGTCGTAATTCGTGCTCCCTCTGCAACCTTCTATCTTCTGCCTCCCTTTGCTGTCGTTTTTCTTCTGCCTCCCTTTGCTGTCGTTTTTCTTCTGCCTCCCTTTCGGCAGTCAACCTTTTTTTCTTCTGCCTCCCTTTGCTGTCGTTTTTTTCTTCTGCCTCAATCTGCAGCCTCTTAATTTCTCTATCAGCCTCAATTTGTAACCTCTTCTCTTCAGCTACCTTTCTATCTTCCCTTTCAATATATTTATCACATTCAGCCGTTACATATTGAATTAAAATCTGACCATCCATTCCCATCTCCTTTGCGGTCAGCACAGCAGCTGATCGGAATTTTGCTAGCTCCGCCATACTTTTCAGACAATATAATAATATACAAGCTAAATCTCTAACCAGTAAATACACTAAGTACTTCTTATGACTATAGTCTAACTAATTCTAACTAACCAGTTAACTAATTAATTATCACTGGCTGTGAAGATTCACCAACTTTTATCTGCAGGGACACTTTTAATTTTAAAGGGAATTTCACAATTTTTTTCCCCTAATTTTATTTCTCCAACCAGGAGATCCTAATATTACTGTTGGGCTAATTATCCCGGACGAGCCCCCAATGTATGTAGTGGGTTTGATGGTATTGTATGATGGTGATATTACTAAATGTAATGTATGAGGCCAGCTGTGAAGGCTCCTGAGATAAAATGTAGTTGTGAATTGTCAGAAGGCCTTTCTTGCTACCACTACGACCTCACACTCAATTTTTTTTTTTCTTAATGAATGTGGCTATGTAAAATGTCTAGGGTAATGATATGTAATGTGGTGTGTAAGTTATAGATACACCCACAGATATTTAAGCAGACTAATAATATTTAACAAATATTATAATACACTGAACTAACTCAAGAGTGTAAAATTTTTGATAGAATTATATTACATTTATTTGTTCTGGATCAGGTTTTATGTTGACCAGAACTTTTTTTAAAAAAAAGATTTAAAATTTATGAAAGAAATGCATGGAATGTTACATAATAAATGCAAGAGTGTACATATATAAGTACTAGACTAGTTAGTTTTATTAAAATGTTCTAGTAGTCATCTACTTGGGAGGATAGTTAATGCTTGTGCTGTTGGGGTGGCCTCATCACACCTGTCTATATTGACTACACAGTGTCCAGTAAATTGCAGGAATTTTATGGGGTATTAGTAACTAAAAGGCGTTGGTGAACTTCCAGCAGACCAGAGGCTCACTCATCTTGCATATGTAGCTCTGGTGCTGAAATCTGGTGGTCCCACCTCTCCGTGTTGGCGGGCAATAATAGTGGTCTCTGTCACAACGTACTGCACAGATACACTCGAGTAAAATCACCAACTGAATGGACACCGCCTTGTTCACAACTGAAACTCACAGCTCTGCAATCAAAGTATTGGCTATGTGTCAAAATTCTATTCTCTACCCACGTCTGGACACAACACGGACACAACAACCACATCATACAGACAGGTCAGATCTCTCTGACCAAACAGCACATTTACCATGGTGGTTTTACATCAGATAGGTCCTCCCAGACTATAGATTCTGAAAAATATTTATTAGTTTCCTTCCCTAAAAGTGGATAGGTAATATGTTTCATTATTCTCAACACTTGATCTGTCTTTCCTAACCCTTGCTGGAGTTTATGTATATTGTTGGTCCCTAGACCCTGACTTGGGCGGGGGGTCTAGAGCAAATCCCTACTTGTTTGTAAGGCTAGATTATGATATGGCAGTATCAAATCACTCGAACATTAAACAATATTCAAAATATACAAAGAAATAATTTCAATCTTACCAGATTATGAATAAAGAACACAGAAATGCTAGCAAAACTCAGCTGAGCTGCTGGCTATAGTATGGCGTCCCTGAACTTATTTCACTTTCTTTCATTTGGAAATCACCACACTTTAAAATACTGTGTCTATCATCGAACAACTATTGAGGAATGGCCCCACTTGCGCGTCTGAGCGCCGATAAAATGATTGTCTGTGGCCAATCACTGCCTAGGTTTATTTCAAATTCAAATTTCCTACCCTAAAGTCATTTCAGTCATGCTTCAGTCAAGTATGGATGTTTATCTGTTAGTCTGTCCGTCTCTACTTGTTTTTTTTTTTCAAAACGTACTTGATTTTTGAACCAACCTTTCTCTCCCCTCCAAAATTTTGTCGTTAAAAGTTATATTTAGACACAGCTCCCACCAATGTCCCTTCGCTTCCCTACTAAGTAGATTTGAACACCTGCGTCTCGAGGTCGTGTTTTTTTTGTGCAAATAGCGACACTTTTTATTCCATACAGTATGTCGCTGATGTGAACAACACTGTCTTTTGTCATTATCTTCAATATTATCTATCCGTCTGTAAAATTAAGAACATATTAGTTCACTGCTCAGAATGGGCCATCCGGCCAGCTAATTTTTATATTCCTAACATTAATATTACGAAAAAGTTACTTTTTAATTTTTGTAATATTCCAAACATCTGCGTTCTGCCGATGAATTCAAATCAAAGGCTTGGTATCGCAAAAGCGACCAATAAATGACTGTGGCGTAACATATCCAAGGTCCCTTCTGTCGAGTTCCTTGCTTTATGTCAACTTGGGAAACGTGACTTTTCTCCGTTTCCCCCCCAAATTGCGTCTCCTTAGCCTTTCTAGTCTCACGCAATCTTTCCAGTCATATTTTTTTCCTTTTATCCGCCGTTCCCCTCCTGTCTAGCAAGTCAATTTTTATGGAGGGTGATGACCCGCGGTCTGGGCGATCATGTACTATCAGCAGCCTACGCATTATGTTTTTATCCTTACATGTTATCTTTGGAGGTATTTTACCGTTGTATCTCTGTCAATTTCACTACACTAGGTCCAGCCTCGAGAGATCGGGTGACCATTTCCCTTCCTCGCTGCCTTATCCTTCCCTAACTCAAGAGCAGAGACATGTGCCCAAATTTACAGCTGGGTAGATTGGAGCATGACGACACCATGTTTCTAACCCAGTATATTTGCTGCAAAGGGCCAGTGGTCTTATCACTCCGCCAGTCGCTCAATAACAGTAGTAACATGAGAATAATTTCATATTTAGACTACACAAAAGCCACTGCAAGAAGAAGCAAATTAAAATTGAATGAAACAGTAACCAGTGAAAGAATGTAATAATAATACTTCAGGTCTAGACGAAATGTTAGACATCGAATGAAAATAGGAGTCCAGTTACGAGGAAATAGTAAATTCTGAATAATAGTCCAGTGCTGATTGTGTCCGTCCAGATGCTCCACGCATCCTGTAGCGGTATTCCATTAAAACTAATTTGGGAGAAATCTGACACCCATTTGGGGGGCTCCATATAAAATTTGTCCAAATTATCTGAGCGAAGCAGAATCGATCCTGTCATAATCAGAGACAATCATGCGTTCTCTTGAGTAATGGGAGAATTACTCATTGACACTTCTGGCCCGCTCCTAGCGATGGGCGGTTAGGAATCCTATTGCGTCTTGCAGAAGCGAACTGAAATCCACGGCATGGAAGGTTATTTGAGCTTAGCCATTATGTGGAATAACAAAAGGAGGCCCCCCCCCCCCCCCCCAAAAAAAAAAAAAAAAAATTAAAAAAAAAAAATTAACCATAACTTGCCGTCAACTCCCATAGGACCTTAGGGCTACAATAAATTCCTGCCAAGTTCTGTTGTCCTGTACCATCCGAGTTCTTACCATGTCTCCTTTGGCTTTTTTATTTTTGTCTCTAAATTGATAATCGGACAGGCAGGTATGTGTCCATATGGGGAGGACAGGCAGATATGTGTCCATATGGGGAGGACAAACAAGCAGTAGAATATGTCCTCCAAAACTGTCGGCTCCACGAGAGGATAAGAGTGGCAGCATGGTATTGTCCAGCTCAGTTGAATGAGAAACTGTATGGTGACGATAGAAGTCTGACGAACTCCCAACTTTATAAGAGAAAAATATGGTTATATGAGAGCGAACGAAGAAAAAGAAGATTTCTATCTCCATTTCTCTTCTCCGTGTGTATTTTGTGCGTGTGTGTGTCTCCCGTTACATCTATACCTTCGGCATTCCAGAACAAAGACTGCATTGTAATGCTATCAACAGGTTTCCTCGGTGTGGTCCTTCCTGTCACCAGCGTTTTCTACTTAAAAAAAAAAAAAAACCACACATGAAATGGAAGGAATCGGAAACAGACGGTAAAGAGATAAAGAAGAATTGGTCGGACGTTGAAAGGATGGCACGGGTCAAGAAGGTTTGACGACAGTTTGTTGCAGACCTATGCCCGACAGGGAAATGAAAAGATAATGAGTGAATAAATAAATTAAGCGGAATTCATGGAAAGACATATTGCATGATGGGTAACCGTGGTGTTAGACCTTTAGTTCTTGTAAAAGTCTGTCTCTGTTGTATTGGTAGTGGTCGTTGACAACAAGTAGCCTGTTATATGAGAGCCATGAGAGAAACGGAAGAATTTGCCAAATTTATGAGAGAAATCTTATCTAGAGACAGGCCGGCAAAATTATGGGAAAAATAGAAGTGGTTATATGAGAGCACTGAGAGAAGTCTGAAACAGACTGCAGGCTTTATGAGAGAAATAGATGTGGTTATTTGAAAACGCACGAGGTCAAAGAAGAAAAGAGTTCATGAAGTAGGCTTCCCAAATTGTTTATACACTTCTTTATAATCTTCTTATGAGGCAAGGGGAGCTGAGAATTGGCTTTGTGTAGGACAATTCCTTGGCAGAGCTCAGAACCACCGCACGGTATCTTAGCTCTGCATAGCTGAAAAGCCCCCTTGGATGGCGGGGAGTTCACAATGTGCCACACGCTTCTTACTCCTAGTTTGGGATCAGCAGATATAACGATCTTTTAAATGTTTGGAGAAACTGAAGCTCATGACTTTAACTCCACTCGTTTCGGAATGGCAGAAAAGCCACATGAGAGGTATAATTCTACATTGTAGATAATACCAAGGAGTCTTCAACTTGGTATTGGCTGCAAAATAGCGAAAAGCTCAGCAGCCCTAGTTCAACAACAACATCAATGAGACTGAATATGCTAAACTAATGGTTCTAAGCCGGTGAGGGAGATTGGGAGGGGGAGGGGTGACATCGATTAAGTCTTTATGTGTCCCATAGGATTATCATAAGCATAACATGCTCAGAAACGGGGGCTTCATGGTTTTTCTAACTTCTGCTACCAGCCCGGGCGTCCGCATGGCAGAGTGCTTAGAGTGCTGGTCTTTCGCGTCAAAGGTACCGTGTTAGAAACACGGTGAAGTCAAGCTCTAGTCTACCCAGCTGTAAACGCATGGAGGCATATATGGAGCCGTTCTTATATAACCAACAGTTATGCACAATGCTACAATATACATTAGTGGAAGTGAAGCTAATTACACCCTCATTGACGCTTGAAATCATCCACACACATCCAGGGATTCCTCCTGTGGTGAAACATGTTGAGAACTCAGCATCGCACACGAAGCTTGGAGAAGTCACTTAGCCCCAGACGTAACTCTTTGGCTTTGACCTGGTTGACTGCATGCAGGAGGATCTCACAGTGATAGGCAGGGGAAGCTGAGAAGTGGCTCTGTGCAGGACGTGACAATTAAGTGGTAGATCCTAGAACCAGAGCACAGTATTTTAGCTCTGCATAGTTAGAGAGCCCCCTTGGATGGCGGGGAATGCACAGTATGCCACGCGCTTCTTCCTTCTGGTTTGGGACCAGATGTGATGATCTTTTAAATGCAAGCCAAGCTGGAGAAACTGGAGCTCGTGACTTCAGCTCAGCACATTTTAGAATGACAGAAAAGCCCCAAAATAGCGAGAAGCTCAGTAGCCCTAGTTAAACAACAACAACAACCGTGAGTGAATATATGCTATACCAGTGATTGTAAGCTCGTGGGGCGGGGGAAAGGGGGGGGGGGAGATACATCGATCACGTCCTCATGTGTTCCCTATGATTATCATAAACATAATATGCTCAAAAACGGTTGATTGTTGTTTTTTTCTAACATTTGCTAGCAGTCCGAGCGTACGCTTCGCAGAGTGGTGAGATTGCTGGCCTCTCGCAGCAAAGGTATTGGGTTCGAAACACGGCGAAGTCAAGCTCCAGTCTACCCAGCTGTAAATGGGTACATGACTCTGCAGTAAAAGAAAGACAACGAGAAAGGGAAATAGTAACCTCACCTCTGGAAGCTGGACCTAGTTTATTGACATTTCATTCCCGTACGGCAGTATCAGCTATATGACTACCTGTACCTTCTGCTACCTGCCATCTTTTTTCTCATAACTATAGCTATATGACTACCTGTACCTTCTGCTACCTGCCATCTTTTTTCTCATAACTATAGCTATATGACTACATGTACCTTCTGCTACCTGCCATCTTGTTTCTCATAACTATAGCTATATGACTACCTGTACCTTCTGCTACCTGCCATCTTTTTTCTCATAACTATAGCTATATGACTACCTGTACCTTCTGCTACCTGCCATCTTTTTTCTCATAACTATAGCTATATGACTACCTGTACCTTCTGCTACCTGCCATCTTTTTTCTCATAACTATAGCTATATGACTACCTGTACCTTCTGCTACCTGCCATCTTTTTTCTCATAACTATAGCTATATGACTACCTGTACCTTCTGCTACCTGCCATCTTGTTTCTCATAACTATAGCTATATGACTACCTGTACCTTCTGCTACCTGCCATCTTGTTTCTCATAACTATAGCTATATGACTACCTGTACCTTCTGCTACCTGCCATCTTTTTTCTCATAACTATAGCTATATGACTACCTGTACCTTCTGCTACCTGCCATCTTGTTTCTCATAACTATAGCTATATGACTACCTGTACCTTCTGCTACCTGCCATCTTGTTTCTCCAAACTATAGCTATATGACTACCTGTACCTTCTGGTACCAGCCATCTTGTTTCTCCAAACTATAGCTATATGACTACCTGTACCTTCTGCTACCTGCCATCTTGTTTCTCCAAACTATAGCTATATGACTACCTGTACCTTCTGCTACCTGCCATCTTTTTTCTCATAACTATAGCTATATGACTACCTGTACCTTCTGCTACCTGCCATCTTGTTTCTCATAACTATAGCTATATGACTACCTGTACCTTCTGCTACCTGCCATCTTGTTTCTCATAACTATAGCTATATGACTACCTGTACCTTCTGCTACCAGCCATCGTTTTTCTCCAAACTATAGCTATATGACTACCTGTACCTTCTGCTACCAGCCATCTTGTTTCTCCAAACTATAGCTATATGACTACCTGTACCTTCTGCTACCTGCCATCTTGTTTCTCATAACTATAGCTATATGACTACCTGTACCTTCTGCTACCTGCCATCTTTTGTCTCATAACTATAGCTATATGACTACCTGTACCTTTTGCTACCAGCCATCTTGTTTCTCCAAACTATAGCTATATGACTACCTGTACCTTCTGCTACCAGCCATCTTGTTTCTCCAAACTATAGCTATATGACTACCTGTACCTTCTGCTACCAGCCATCTTGTTTCTCCAAACTATAGCTATATGACTACCTGTACCTTCTGCTACCTGCCATCTTTTGTCTCATAACTATAGCTATATGACTACCTCTTGTACCTTGACTACCTGTACTACCAGCCATCTTGTTTCTCCAAACTATAGCCTTCTGCTATGACTTGTTTCTCCACCTGTACCTTCTGCTACCAGCCATCTTGTTTCTCCAAACTATAGCTATATGACTACCTGTACCTGTACCTTCTGCTACCAGCCATCTTGTTTCTCCAAACTATAGCTATATGACTACCTGTACCTTCTGCTACCAGCCATCTTGTTTCTCCAAACTATAGCTATATGACTACCTGTACCTTCTGCTACCTGCCATCTTGTTTCTCATAACTATAGCTATATGACTCCATCTTGTTTCTCATAACTATAGCTATATGACTACCTGTACCTTCTGCTACCTGCCATCTTGTTTCTCCAAACTATAGCTATATGACTACCTGTACCTTCTGCTACCTGCCATCTTGTTTCTCCAAACTATAGCTATATGACTACCTGTACCTTCTGCTACCTGCCATCTTGTTTCTCATAACTATAGCTATATGACTACCTGTACCTTCTGCTACCTGCCATCTTGTTTCTCCAAACTATAGCTATATGACTACCTGTACCTTCTGCTACCAGCCATCTTGTTTCTCATAACTATAGCTATATGAATATCGTAAGCGGTTAGAATAAAAATTATTTTGCAATGAGCTGATAAATATTTTACTAAAAACAACGCACACTACGATTCGCCATTTTGGACACAACGTCCAAGATACCATCTGGTACATCTTTAAGTGTCCCCAGGGTACACGTAACAACCCTAGCCTCCCCTATACCTGCATTCTCCGACGAGAACGAAGATGTTACAACAGCGGTTTTATTTCAATACATTTGAGATTTACTTCGTTTTAGCGAGCCATTCACCGATTTACCTAAACAAGATATTCGTCGGTTTATTAGCTCGTAAATTCAAATATAAATGCCACGTCGGTTTGGTTTAAACCCATTTAATTCCTGCTTTGGTGTAGTCTTTTTGTAAACAGACCAGAGAATAAACGGCCGCCAGACGTCGCTAATGAATCAAAATGTTTGAAAGAAACAATGCGCATGTAGAGATATGTGCTTGCTATTGTCATTTCCGTTTCCTGTTTCTGTTACTGAAAATGTTGTAATGTGGATCGAAGTTTCGAATTTGCTACATTAACTTTCTAGACATGGCCGTACCACGTCGAACGCCAGGGCATAATGAAATGTGCAATCCTAGGGACAAAATGATGTGAAATAAACATAAGAATAATCTCTTGATTTACGTGCACTGGCGGATCTATGAATTTTCGAAGGGACGGGCATGTGACAGAATTGTCCGTTCTCTTTTCCTCGCTTTCCTCTTCTACCCAACATTAATGATCATTTTGCGTAGTAAATCATGGGCTCCATATATTGTTTCCAGTCGCTTCCCTCAAATCTTGTCATGTCTGGGCTTTATCGACCAACTTTACTGATTATTGTAAGCATTGATTTTTGTTTGAACCCATAGTGACTCCTGAATCTGAAGTGAAAGGTTGTTTACGAGTGCATAACACATTTCCGACCAGACAGTGAATGGGAGCGCCCGATCAACACGTAAACAACGCTGGGATGGCCACGGTCAGTTGTTTTATCACTGATGTTTTCTGTCTGGTCGGCTTGTTGCTAAATAGTGTCGGACAATATCAGCGTGGTGACAAATTACAGACACGCACTTAAGATAACTCGTGGGATTTGGACGAGGTAAATGATATAATCATTTCCGGGCAGACTTGTTTTAGGCAATAGTTACAATGTTGTCATTCTTGGAAGATGTTAACTGTATAGATCTATGAAGTGGTGGGTTGTAAACATGATCAATATCAAAGGAAGAGAGAATACCTTATATGGGAGTGACTTGAAAAAAACCACATTTTATGTGTCACGCAGGAATGTTCCAAGAGAGGGTAGTGGGGATATACCCTTACCAAAATACGCAAAGTGATTGCTATTGGTTTGGCATTTGAGATGTTAAAATACAACATTTCTAATTTGAGCCTTGTCATGTAGTAGAAATGGGAATGCGTGGACCGAATGTTGCTTATAATCTAGCACATTTTAAGTCTAAGGCACTGATAATCCAACTCGTCAATAAGATAGTCAGACAAGTCAGAAAAAGAAATAGAATCTGGATTCTACTTAATAGGACCGGAGGACAACGTATTTGAGCATCATGTAGACTTACATCGCAAGAAAACTCTACCTTTATTAATGCAGAAAGCCTGGAATCCTAGGAACCTGAACTCTAAGTTATAGTGGGACTCTATTTCATAGTGATACACCAGACCACGTGTAAGAGGCATCTTAATTAAGTTGCCGAAACTATTTCTCTGAGCCAGAAATCTGTATTACCCAAAATATATTTGGGTCGGTGGTACCAATTGGTGGTACTAGTCTGTGGAACAAGTGTGGTATAAGTGGCCTTTAGTCAAAGCTAGACACCTACACTAGACAGGTTTTGAAGATACTGAACCATCTTCGTAATTACCCAATGATACTACAAGGGACGTGTTACAGCCACCAGACTTGACCAGTGACTAGAGTGAACAAGTCTACAACCTGCAAGGAACAAAACATCAGCTGGAGCAGAAACCAGCCCACATCTTGCTGGCAGCTAAATACCCACTTAAAGATGCCAAGTGAACTCTAATAACGAAATTACCTAAAATATCCAGATTATCACAAGTGATGAATCTTTAAAGAAATATTTCCTATAACACCCCACCCTTATTTATTTTGGATGGGTATGAAAATAAATCTAAAAAAGGTGATTCGTCTTACGAGGACAAAAACGAAGAAAATAACCAACGTTGCGGCCACAAGGCTTTCGTCACAGAGAGGAAAGAAAGTGAGAACTAAATGGGACACATAGGAATTTAAATAAAAATAAATATAAAAACTGAGTACTTCCCTAAAAGCTGCTAAAATCTAGTACGCCTGCCAAAGGGAGAACGCGCCACAAGCAAATGAAATGGCTGCAACTTCCAGATGTAAACAATAGATAATAAGAAGCTAAGAAACGAAACTGAACAAGAAACTACCCAAACGTAATAATAATGAGTACTAGAGATAGAAGAGGACAGAATGAGTTGAAAATAAATACATAATTAAATCAAAACAAAAGAATAAAAAATTAATTAATTAATTAATTTTTTAAAAGGGGGCGATCGACGGAGAAATACAATAGGAGTGGAAAGGGTCACTTCAGACAAAGGAGTGCAGGGTGTTAAGATCGCCTGGTTTGAGACACCCCATACGATGGATGAGACATTGTTCAAGCTGGACTCGGCTGGCAGTATCAGAGGAGCAGGATCTGACTGCAGTGACCTGGATGTTGATGGGACCCTGGTGGTCAGGACCATTAAAGTGAATGGCCACTGGTGTGGATTTTTGCCGCGAGATGTCATTAAGGTGCTGGCTGAATCTGCCCCCAAGTCGTTTACTTGTTTGGACACTGTAGGTTTTACTGCAACGTTTGCATATGATTGTATAAATGACATTGCGTGACGCGCACTTGAAGCTATTGGTGATAGTGAGCGTGGCCTCAGGAAAAGACACCTTACTGGTTTGGATGACATACTTGCAAGTCGTGCACCGTGTCCGAACACGAGGTAGTGTGCCAAAGTAAGTGGCAATCTTAGTTGGAAGACGGCTGTGAACAAGAAGATCTTACATGTTCTTGTCGCGTCTATAAACCACCAAAGGTGACTCACCGAACACTTCTCGGGTCACAGAATCTGCTTGGAGAATAGGTAAGTGGTGGAAAAGGATCTTTTTGACTTCAGTGCTGTGAAGATGATAGGTCAGGATTAATTTAACTTTATCAGAAGTAAATTGGTGGTGGAGGTTGAGGGCCTCCTGACGGGAGATAGGGAGAACCCGTTGGAAGGCGGTGGTGAGAATATGTTCCGGATAAAGTCTGTCTTGGAAGAAATTCAACATCTCGTTGATTCGGAAGTGAAAGTCATCGTTGTCTTGGCATAAACGGCGGAAGCTGACAAATGGAAGGAAGTCGCGACAAGCCCGAGGATGAGAAGAGGTATACAAAAGGTATCTATGGGCATCCGACGGCTTGTAGTATACTGAGGTATTATTGCCGGAGGGCATGATAGTAATAGTAATGTCAAGAAAGTTGACAGATGCTGCGGAGATGAGGACGGTGAACTTGATGGTGGGGTGGAAGTGGTTGACAATGTCGAGGAAATGGGATAGATCATCGATATATCTGTGATAAATTCAGGGAAAAGGACTGGAGTAGTGTTGTCATATCTGATGCCTGAAATGGCCCATGAAAAGGCAGGCATAGCTGGGACCCATCTTAGTTCCCATAGCCGTTATGATGCAATCAAGTCTTAGAGAAGAAAAACTGATCATTAAATTCAAAAGAATTGAGTTGCAGGATCAGTTCAGCAAGACGGAGAAGAGTGTCAGTGCTATAAAAGGATAAGTGTGCTGGGCGAGAAAGAACCGAAGAGCTCAGAGCATCGGAGTGGGGAAATGGACATAAACAGAGAACAGACGTCTAACAAGAAAAGATGATAGAAGTGGTCTGCTAACAATCTGACAGAGAAGAAGGTTATGAAGGGATGATTAGTGTCTTTGACAAAGGAGGGAAGATTCTCAACGACAGGCTGAAAAATGCTATCGAGGAAGTCAGAGTTGTCTTCAGTATGACATGCAAAAGCCGAGACAACGGGTCTGCCACAATTGTCGAATTTGTTATTTGTAAATATACGCATTTATAGTTGATTTAATCATTTTGAGTGAACTACACCCGTATGTCTCAGTCATTTTAAATACATATAAACAGAGCTATTGAAGTCATATTTTACTAATTTAAATCAGTCGGGGGCTTATCAAAACGAGCAAAACTCTTTCTCCTCTTAGAAGCTCTGGGAAGATAGAAAGTTTACACGGCCTGTATCCTATGAGCCGTAGTACTTAATCTCTTAAATTCTTACGAGTCTCCCTAGAATTGAAGCAGCATTCTTCAATTCACATCTCTACCAAGAGTAATCTTGAGCGAAAGAAGACTCTCAGTAGATATTCTGAATTCAGGCCCCCTGTTGGACCATCACTGCAGAGCAAGGGTAGTAATCCCTGACAGGTCAATACATCAGAATGATAAGGTCATCTACCCACGCTCCTTATTTAGTCATATTTTTAGACAATTAAAAAACAAAATAACGAATTTTGAAAAAAATTTGACAACTTGATAGTTTTATTATACAGTAACTCACAAATATTCATTTCTTTAAATAAAAATAATATAACTATTTATTACATAATTACATAAATGTATGGTGCAATTATAAAGAGACAAAATGTGATACAAATTCATGCATATTTTATTTTATAGCATAACATTGTTTGATTTGGGATTGGCCGCCCGATACAGAAATTATCCGCCTCTTATCACAAAGTCCTCTGTTTTTACGGCTCGAGTGCAGTCCCCTTGTGTCGCCTGTTTGGCTCCGTCTTTTGTCTCATTGTTGTATGGCGGTTCCATTTATTGTATTTCATTGTTCCGCCTCGTAGAATTACTTGCACACTACGTTCGTAATCTTTAGGGTACTTATCATTGTTAAATACCAGACATGTTTTAATTCGTCAGTCGTCCAACCTAACGATCCTTACATTTAAGTCACAAATATGGGGAGGGGGGGGGGGGGAAATTACTTGGGCGGTTGATATGAAATAAAGATTTTCAAAGTCCCGAGGGAGGGGGTGATCGCCTCGTCACCAACCTCTTGGATCAGCCAGCACAATTCTAGGTGGTAGCTAAGAACACATGTCTCTCGCTGCAAAGTTACCGGGTTCCGGGATTAAAACCTGGTAGCTTCACTCTCCAGTCTACCCAGTTCTAAATGGGCACCTCCCTCTGTTCTTGATTTAGGGAAGGTAAAGACAGCAAAATAGGGAACTAGTCACCAGTGGCGTATCCTGGTAATGCGAGCTAGGCGTGCTGCTACTTAAAATGAATATGTACGCCTACTATTTAACTTCTTCCCCTCTTAATTTAAAAACCAACTATATTCAATTACGCAACGATAGTTATTAGGGGTATATGTCAACTATCTCCGAAATACTAATTAACTTACAACTTGAAACTCACTGTCACTGTAATAATCTGCATTCCCGGCAACTAACAAAAATTAATCACAAAAAACACTGGACGGACACAACCGATTTTTACAACTCGAGAGCTGCAGGACCACCGCACGCATGTTCGCATTGTATTTACGTATCTGGCCATGACCCCGATCCAATCAAACGAGTGTTCAGACGTGAATCCGAAACGTGCCGCACGCATTGTGACGGAATTACCCGAGAAACTTCGGGCGATTGCTACCAACCAATAAAAAACTGCACTATAAAAAGCGTCTGGGGAAACTGAAACTAGACTATACTCGTAGATTCTATGCGGGAAAATCCGTTATCCTGGTGCGTGCGGTCCGAAAGCAGAACATTAGAAGAGAAATATTTTATAGAATAATAAATTAAATTTTTATTTTCCTTCGGGCATAGGTGTGCGCAGCACGCACAGCACACATAGAGAATACGCCACTGCTAGTCACCCACCTAATAAAGCTGGACCTAGTTTAGTGAAGTCTCTAACATTGCACTCCCCGCCTGCAGCTTCTGCTATGGGACAACCTTCACGTGTTTTTAATTAAGATAAAACGGTTAATGAATGTTCTCTTCAACTTCTGGTTTAAAAAAATTCTCTTCTTATCTCCACTCCCCTACGATAGTATCTGCTATAAGACTCCGTTAACGTCGACCTTTTTATTCCAGTTATTTGTGTTTGGCACAGAAGTAGCCCAACACAGAAGTAGCCCAACACAGAAGTAGCCCAACACAGAAGCCCAACACCGAAGCCCAACACAGAAGCCAAACACAGAAGTAGCCCAACACAGAAGCCCAACACAGAAGCCCAACACAGAAGTAGCCCAACACAGAAGCCCAACACAGAAGCCCAACACAGAAGCCCAACACAGAAGCCCAACACAGAAGCCAAACACAGAAGCCCAACACAGAAGTAGCCCAACACAGAAGCCCAACACAGAAGTAGCCCAACACAGAAGTAGCCCAACACAGAAGCCCAACACAGAAGCCCAACACAGAAGCCCAACACCGAAGCCCAACACAGAAGCCAAACACAGAAGTAGCCCAACACAGAAGCCCAACACAGAAGCCCAACACAGAAGCCAAACACAGAAGTAGCCCAACACAGAAGCCCAACACAGAAGCCCAACACAGAAGCCCAACACAGAAGCCAAACACAGAAGCCCAACACAGAAGCCAAACACAGAAGTAGCCCAACACAGAAGCCCAACACAGAAGCCCAACACAGAAGCCCAACACAGAAGCCCAACACAGAAGCCAAACACAGAAGCCCAACACAGAAGCCAAACACAGAAGTAGCCCAACACAGAAGCCCAACACAGAAGCCCAACACAGAAGCCAAACACAGAAGTAGCCCAACACAGAAGTAGCCCAACACAGAAGTAAGCCCAACACAGAAGCCAAACACAGAAGTAGCCCAACACAGAAGCCAAACACAGAAGTAGCCCAACACAGAAGCCCAACACAGAAGCCCAACACAGAAGCCAAACACAGAAGCCCAACACAGAAGCCAAACACAGAAGTAGCCCAACACAGAAGCCCAACACAGAAGCCCAACACAGAAGCCCAACACAGAAGCCAAACACAGAAGTAGCCCAACACAGAAGCCAAACACAGAAGCCCAACACAGAAGCCCAACACAGAAGCCAAACACAGAAGTAGCCCAACACAGAAGCCCAACACAGAAGCCCAACACAGAAGCCCAACACAGAAGCCCAACACAGAAGCCCAACACATGACATAAAGCCATTCTTCTTCTTCAAGTACCGTGCCTAATGGCGTAAGAGATCATGTCTGTCAACAACTTCCTGTCTCCAGTACAATTTATCAACTCTACTGTTGACTTCTTTCCATGCCACGATGTCAAACTGTTCAGTATTTGCTCTCTTTGTCTTCCCCTATCTCTTTTTCCTTCAATCTTACCTGTCGTTACGATATATGCCAGCTTTTCTCTTCTCATAACATGCCCCAAAGAAAGTGGATTGGCTTCTTTCTAACTTGTGAAATAAGTTTTCTTTGCGTATTGGCCTCTTTCAGGACATCGTCATTACTCTTTTTGGCTGTCCATGGTATTTTTAACATTCTTCTGTAAAAATCACATCTCTGTTGCCTCTAGTGTCTGCCCTATTTGTTTACTAATTGTCCATGTCTCACTCCCATATGTCAGGGTTGGTTCTATATAACAATGAAGAACTCTCTTTCTTACTTCCATTGACAAAGAATTGTTGCATAAAATACTCTTTATTTTATAGAATGTTACTTTTGCCTATTCTGCTCTTTACTTCTGAGCCGCACCTTCCATCCATTGTTATTAATGTTCCCAGGTATTTGAATTTATTGACTTGTTTTAAAACGGTTCCATTTACTTTGATTGTGCATTCTGGGGAAGCCCATTTCTTTGAGACGACCATTACTTGTCTTTT
The DNA here is from genome assembly GCA_024509875.1 of Oreohelix idahoensis. NCBI lineage: Eukaryota > Metazoa > Mollusca > Gastropoda > Stylommatophora > Oreohelicidae > Oreohelix > Oreohelix idahoensis. The sequence goes on along the minus strand of JAMPIV010018059.1, from coordinate 28,539 downwards.
TGCTGTTAACCTTATTTTCATTTTCTATCACAATTGTGTCAACCATTTCCTGCAGCTCCTTATCACTTTTTGCTATTAAGACTGTAACATCAGCGTATCTCAAGTTGTTTATATTATGTCCGCCGAATGAAATTCCTGGAATGTCCTCTAGAGACCTCATTATATTTTCACTGTACAGATTGAACAGATCCGGTGACAGCACACATCTCTGCCTGACACCTTTTTTTACTTGCTGAAACGTTTCTATTTGGCTGCTAATTCTTACAGCTGCTGTTTGTTGCCAGTACATGTTCTTTATTATCCTCAAGTCCTTTCCATCAATGTTGATGATTTCTAACATTTTGATAATTTCCTCGTGTTTCACTTTGTCAAATGCCTTAGTGTAATCTATAAAGCACAAGTACAGATCTGTCTTCACCTCTGGCTCTTTCTATTAATGCTCTTATAATATATATATATATATTGTACATCCCTATGTTATTCCATCACTAATACGTCAAGAACTTCTGTGAGGTGTATCTAGTTATCTTCATTTAAAGGGAGTATAGCTTCTCAATGTCGAGTGTGAAAATATAATTTAATAAAATGTGGATAATGAAAACGACAGCGGGACCTAAGACGCGTCAACAGTGCGGAATGCAGTTAGCGACCCATAGCTAGACTGCTTGCGTCAGGGTCAGCGAACCAGAGCTGACCAAGACCCTACTCCATCTCCAAGTGGTGGTCCTGGAAACAGGCTGCATCACTGTAGTCTGGCTGAGTGAGTAGGGCTCGAAAAGGGAAGGCTAACCAGGTCCCAAAAATGTCATGCTGAAGTCGGATGTGTCGGCCGAAAGGCGCAAATATCGCAGCTTCACTGTAAACGGACACAACGCAACCAACGTCCTTTTCAGGATGAACAAAGAAGAAGAAAAGGACAGTGTTCCAGACATGAACGTACTGCATAAAGTTTTATGGACGACTGCATATAATATGCCATTTGTATATTGAACTGATATGTATTCAATTTGGAGCGTCGTGAAGTTTGAATAAAAATGTATACTGTCCACTTCGTCCATTGTGGCTCAAATAAGGGTGATTGATGTTGGCTTGTTACGGTGTCTGATACGTTTGCTACCCTAGAAGTGAACTTGGCCTACAGGAACCATCCTGTCATTAAATATTAACATTATCAAGATAAAAAACACGCAACAACAGTGTTCCTTATTTTGATTTCAAACTGCCAGTGACTGTTTGAACCTTCCGCCTGTTAACTCATTTATTTGCTTGTACATACTCGTAGATTTTGTGTCTTTTCTGTTCTGCACTTCAAGCTCTCTGCATTTCTGGTTAAGCCATGCTTCTTTTGCTGTTTTACATTTGTTTACTATTTCCTTATTTAGTCTGTCATATTCTTCGTTGTCTTCCTTCTTCTTCCTTCTTGCATCCATCAGTTTTAAAATTTAATCTATCATCCACTTCTTCTTTGCAGTCCTCTTTACTTCTGGTACGATTTCTTTTGATGTTTGATGTATTGATTCCTTTAGCATTTCCCACTGTTCGAACTGTGGGAAATAAAGCCATTAGATTTGTAAAATGTTCACGGCGGTAACCCATGTGATGTAAAATAAACAAGAAAGACGAAAATAAAATCTTCCGACCTTCGAGTTATTGGTCTTTGGTAGTAGGGGAGCTTTTCAAGGCAGTTCTTGTATTGGAAAACTCAGGGTAAGAGAAATAGTAAGAGACAAAATAAATGGAGAAAGGAGTGAAGCATGGTCATGACAGGAATACAGAAGACATGAAAAGACCTTGAATGGATGGCACAAGATAGGAAGACATTTCGTGTATTTGTTGAAAGCTATGCTCCACGCGGAGCTAAAAGGTAATGCATTCAAATATGTTCTTTGTTTCTTCTTTTGCTTTCTTTTTTTAAAAACACTTTTCTTTAATTGGATATGACCGTTGTTTGGATGTTTCAAATCTTTGAGTTCTTGGTTCACTAGGTTTTAGATGACTTAGGAGCTGAAATGTTACAAACGACCATCTATCGTAGTGCATTTTAAACTTTCAAAATTTGAAGAACCTGTCGCTGGACCGCATTACAAAAATTAGCGCTGAAAAAAAATAAATAAAAGTCATAGAATATTTACAAGATTACAGCTTTGAAAGGATCACCTGGTGACGCAAACAAAATTGTGAACAGATCGCAGAGCTTGAAGTCATTGTAAACACTTGTGAAAATGGTTAAATCTTTTTTGCAATCCGTAGCGTCGGGAGCAACAATCCAATTAAAGATTTTTTTTTTTTAAAGTTCACTTGGTGACAGTAGATCCATAAAACGTGTGTTTTCCTTTAAAGGGCATACTGTTTATAAATGTCGATTGTCGAACACTCCACGCGCCTCATCGTCTACTTAAAAATAGCAGATGTGAGGCAGTTCGCGCCAAAATAAGAAGCAAATGGCCAGGGATTTGGGTCAATAAGCCGTCTGGCGTTCACGCCTCAATAAGCCAAATTAGGCATTTCCTGAAGTTATATTCAAGAAAGTCGACATGGAGGTCACGACTCGTTCTAACACTTAGAAGTGTAGTGCAAGAAGTGAAAGCTTATCTGAAGGTTAATTATCATTACTTTATTTAAGGAGCTTACAGAGCATGGTGCCCTGTCAACAACCATGTACACAACGCTACAGTCACGCTATGGCAGCGGTGGTTTCTGTGGACATTTGTTTGACATGATGAGGTTGCCAGCCCAATACACAACCTCATATTAGTTGCCTTGTGCGACATGCCTGAGACTGCGGTAGTCTAATTCTTTCTTTGTATCTTCAAAGACCCCAGGGTGAACTACACGGTTTCTGAAGGTTAATAAACCCTGGTTGTCTGGCTTCCCTTAGTCTATCATGCAAGACACAGGTCATTGTAATCGGTCAGTTTAGAAGTTGACAAAGAATTCGAGCCTCTTCATTTGTTGTTGTTTCATATATTCCACACATTGTTTAGCTAGCACATTATTTATTCACTATGCTGCTTCTAAACCTGTTTACATCATGACCATGCAGTACGTGTTCTAAATTTTCCAGGGTAAAAGAAGCGGAGGTATAACGAAAAACCAAAGTTGCTTGGAATGGGTTTGCTGGCTCATCGATAGAGCTGACACAAAACAATCAAATTGCCTGGAACGGGTTAGCAGGCTTTGCTGGCTCACAGTTAAATCAAAAAGCCTGGATGTGGCGTGTCACCAATAGAGGTTTGAACAATCAAACTGCCGGAAACAGAGATGCTGGGTCATCCATAGGGTTGACATAAAACAATCAAATTGCCTGGCACATGTTTAGCTTGCCCTTCCGTAGAACTGACAAGACAATCAGCTTTTTTTATCGCAGGTACCCAAATTTAAAAAAAAGCAAATGTTCCTGTGAGAAATGCAGGTATCTTAGTGACATCGCAGCATTTTGTGAGCTTAGAGTTAAAACGAAGGTGTATGTTAGAGCCAATGAGAAGCAGCTGTCAGTTCTACTGTTGTTTTTAATACCTCTCGGAAACACTTTTAAACATTTTTACACACAAGAGTAAAACTCTGTGGAGAAGATACACCATCGTGCTGGAAAAATGAAAACTCTCCATTTGATGTCTCCCAAAGCTTAGTTAAATACGTTTAAGGACCGTAGTCAGTGTAAGGAATGTAGCAATAGTAAAGAATATAATTAGTGTAAGAAATTTTGTAAGTGTAAAGAATTTAGTAATCGTAAGAAATGTAGTAAGTGTAAGAAATGTAAGTGTAAGGAAATTAGTAATCGTAAGCAGTGTGGTAAGTGTAAGGAATGTAGTAAGTGTAATAAATGTAGTAAGTGTAAGGAATGTAGTAAGTACTAGAAATGTAGTAAGCGTAAGGAATGTAGTACGTGGAAGGACTAGTAAGTGTAAGGACTGTAGTAAGTGTAAGGAATGTAGTAAACGAAGAAATATAGTAAGTGTAAGGACTGTAGTAAGCGTAAGAAATATAGTAAGCGTAGGGAATGTAGTAAGTGTAAGGACTGTAGTAAGCGTAAGATATTTACTAAATGTAAGAAATGTAGTAAGTGTAAGGAATCCAGTACGCATAGGAATGTAGTAAGCATAAGGAATGTAATAAGCGTAAGGAATGCAGTAAATAATGAATGTAGTAACTGTAATGAATGAAGTTTTTGAATTACCTCCACGTGCACTAGGTATGCCCTTTGACACCGTGTATTCATATAACCTATCGTGACATTTAATTAATTTATTCACTACCCTTAAGGTCCGTGTGAAACATCTGCTTTCAGAAAATGCATGCCAAGTCTACCTGTCCGGCTCCATCATTTCAAGATGTTTTCACATCTTTGTTATCTCTGTCATGTAAATCTCAAATTTCCATCTCCTTTTGTGTGTGTGTTTCTTTTTCTTTTGATCTCCCTCTATATCTCTTAACTCTGGGATTTCCAGAAAAAAGAACTGCCTTCTCATACTATAAGCATGCTTCTTCAGTGCGTATCCTATCAAACGCAAGTGTCTCTATCTCGGTACTTTTTCCTCTGTTACTTGTCTGGATCATTCCAACAGCCCCACATATGTAATCTCGTTATACTATTTCATGTTTGCCTACTCATACTTGCATGTTAACTTTCGGTGAGTAATTTAACGTAACAATACATTTTTAATTTTCTGTCTGACTACTAACAGTTAATTTTATTTATACTGTGTTTATGACCCCTTTCGTTGCTCGAAAAGGAGAAGCAAAGAATAGTAAGCGCTAAAGAGGGTTGGGCATAGGGTCGTTTACCCCGTCCTGTAGATATTTTAAGCCCCAGAAAACTTCAAGAGAACTACTACAAGGACTAGTGAAGTGCCAGTGGACCAAGAGATGAAACAAAAAAACATTAACAATGGATGGGACTCACATTGAGAATGCATGTTGATAGCATTACAAGGCAGGTCTTGTTTCTGGAATCCCCTGGATAAGAGAGAAAGAGGGAAACAACAGAAGGCACGGGGAAGAGAACTGGAGACATTCATGAAAGTAATGGGAAGATATGGGGTGACCTTGAGCTGATGGCACGTGACAGGAAGACTTGGCATAAGTCTGTCTTGGGTCTATGCTCCTTGAGGAGCTAAATGGTGATGACGTAGGCTTCTATTTTTATATTCTGACAGGAGATAGAGTCAATGCGGGACATAGAGTTGGAGTTTTTACTAAATCATGATACAGTGTTAACTATAGCTACAGTCAATTTAAACTTGTGTTAACTTTTGAGTATAGTAATGGAAGTACTGTGCTTTGAATACACCACAGGCGATTTACATGAACATTCTCAGCACAGCACACAATTTTTAACTGGTAAATCAACATTGTTAACGTAAAGACGAAATCAAACGCATTAAGAGCTTTACAAATATATGACAACTTAAACATTGTTTTGCAATTACTAACCGGAGTAAACTGGTTCATTATGAGTTGCCCGGTTAAAAAAGCAATGGAGGAGGACTTAATGAAGGTTCGAGCAGATAGCGGAGTCATTGACGGGGACACTAGTAGCTGCCACAGCAGTGGAATATTCTCCGTGGACACCAGCAACGCAAGAAACGGCAAAGGATTCAAGAGTTCATCCGTTGACGGTAGCTTGGAGTCTAAAATCGTGATAACTCCAACTAATTCTCTCCCCTCTTCTCCAGCTAAATCTTCCTTGAAGAAAATTTCAAATTCTTGCTTCAGTCCAAATCTGAACGTTGGAAGGAAAGTGTCACCACCGCATCAAAGCCATGTCAAATTTTACACTCACTTCGAAGACAGCCCCACCAAATCAGGAGAGGATAGTTGTGAATCTAGCAACTATGGGTCCACTGAGGGTTCTCCCCGGAGGAGGAAAACCAGCAATATCTCTACAACGTCCTCTTTAGGATCTGAGCATGACAGTGAGACAAGCGGAGAGAGAAAAGTGGATTTGAAGTCTCTTATAGAAGGTGTTGGAACCATGATAATACCAGCGGTAAGTAAAGTTATTACTTTGTGTATGTGTCTGTTGTCCTATTTGATGTGTCTGTTTGATGTGTCTGTCGTCCTGTTTGTCTACTCTATCACTTATATTTCAGATAATTATGGCGGTATGTAAATGCGAGCCGCTTTGTTGTTTTGTCAGGTGTGTGTATTGTTGTATGGAAGGGAACTATTTTTTTGGTAACTGAATATTGAAACAGCTTTAGTCAATATGCCTATTACTATGTCATTTTCTCAAACTTCCTTTTGTTACTTTGTCCTTTTTCCAAACCTACTGTTTCTTAATTTGTAATTTTACCCAAACCTCTTGTTTGTTAATTGTTCAATCTCCTAAACCTCCTGTATATTACTTCGTTATTTTCCCAAAAGTCTTGCTTGTTACTTTTCCATTTTCCCGACCATTCCGTTTGCTTGTTTGTCACTTTTCCAAACCTCTCATTTATACTTTCATTTTGGAAACCTCATGTTTGTTACTTTGTCATTTTTTCAAACATGCCGTTTGTTAATTTCTCATTTCCGAAACTTCCTGTTTGTGTCTTTTTTAATTTTCCCAAATCTCCTGTTTGTTACTGTATCATTTTACGAAAAACCTTCTGTTTATTATTTTGTCATTTTCCAAAGTGTTATGTTCTTTATTTTTTCACTTCCTCAAACCTCCTCTTTGTTAATTTACCATTTTACCCAAACCTCATGTTTGTTACTTTGTCATTTACCCAAACCTCCTTTTTGTTACTTTGTAATCTTACGAAAACCTCCTTTGTTAATTTGTCATTTACCCAAACCTCATGTTTGTTACTTTGTCATTTACCCAAACCTCCTATTTGTTAATTTGTAATGTTACCAAAACCTCCTCTTTGTTAATTTGTCATTTAACCCAAACCTCCTGTTTGTTAATGTGTCATTTTATCCAAACCTCCTGTTTGTTAATTTCTCATTTAACCCAAACCTCCTCTTTGTTAATTTCTCATTTAACCCAAACCTACTGTTCGTTAATTAGTCATTTCCCCGACTCCTGCAGCAGGGTATTTTGTTGTACAATTTATATTACATGATAAAGTTGCCAACCTCATAGAGAACCTCATAGAGAACCTCATATTAGCTGCCTCTTACGACATGCATGAGGGAGCAACAATGCTATTCTTTCTTTGTTTTTCTCGGAGAAGCCGGGGAACAACAGTGGGTCTTTTTGCAATAACCCTGGGAGAAAGCAGAGTTACAATAACCCTGGGAGAAAGCAGAGTTACAATAACCCTGGGAGAAAGCAGAGTTACAATAACCCTGGGAGAAAGCAGAGTTACAATAACCCTGGGAGAAAGCAGAGTTACAATAACCATGGGAGAAAGCAGAGTTACAATAACCCTGGGAGAAAGCAGAGTTACAATAACCCTGGGAGAAAACAGAGTTACAATAACCCTGGGAGAAAGCAGAGTTACAATAACCCTGGGAGAAAGCAGAGTTACAATAACCCTGGGAGAAAGCAGAGTTACAATAACCCTGGGAGAAAGCAGAGTTACAATAACCCTGGGAGAAAGCAGAGTTCAATGACCCTGGGAGAAAGCAGAGTTACAATAACCCTGGGAGAAAGCAGAGTTACAATAACCCTGGGAGAAAGCAGAGTTACAATAACCCTGGGAGAAAGCAGAGTTACAATAACCCTGGGAGAAAGCAGAGTTACAATAACCCTGGGAGAAAGCAGAGTTACAATAACCATGGGAGAAAGCAGAGTTACAATAACCCTGGGAGAAAGCAGAGTTACAATAACCCTGGGAGAAAACAGAGTTACAATAACCCTGGGAGAAAGCAGAGTTACAATAACCCTGGGAGAAAGCAGAGTTACAATAACCCTGGGAGAAAGCAGAGTTACAATAACCCTGGGAGAAAGCAGAGTTACAATAACCCTGGGAGAAAGCAGAGTTCAATGACCCTGGGAGAAAGCAGAGTTACAATAACCCTGGGAGAAAGCAGAGTTCAATGAAATGAAAAGTATTTTTTGAAAGAAATCTTTGCGAAAGAAAGTAAGACAGAGAGAGAATGAGTTCTTCATTGTTACCTAGAGCCAATATTCTTGTTTTTTTTCACATTTTAATTACCAAAGGAGCATAGGCCTTCATCCAACATATGCCACGACTTCCTGTGTCGTGCCATCAGCTCAAGGTCTGTCCATGCATGTCTGTCTCGGTTTATCTTTCCCCATGTATTCTTTGTCTTCCTGTATCTCTGGTACCCTGGGAATTCCAGGCTCAGTACTGACGTGTGAAAGTGAGTCGTGGACAGTTTGTGGACGAGCAGAAAAATACTTGGGGGGGGGGGGGGGGGGGGTGTCATGGAAGGTCACTTCAGGGCTGTATTACCATAGGCAGATACATCGTAACAAGGATGTTCTGAAAGAAACCAGTGCGGAAGTGAAGTTGATTAATGTTAAGAGATGCGCCGGTTGGTTGAAATATTGGGATTTTCACTGCTCGTATATTTCAGACACCGGAGTGCATCTCAGCTTTTTTTGGTTTTAAATATACGCACGCTGTTAGGTGTATACATTTTGGTGTATATGTTTGTCATTCGAGGTCGTTCGCCTGATGTGTTTTGGTGTGTACATAAATCTTGTGGTATATCAGTGCTCATCCGCAGGGCGTATGTATTATATGTCAGTTATGAATTATTGTGGAAATGGAATGCAATAACGGAGCAAAAGGACTGAATTATGTCCTAGAGTATGATGAGCTATCACTAGGACTTGGATGTAGAGTTCAACCTTTGGATGTAGAGTTCAACCTTTGGATGTTGAATAGAAATACTTATGACCACACCACACTGTTTTGGACGGTGATGGGTTCTCGTTCAAGTATCATATCTAGTGGCGTAGGCGATCATGTCTATCCACAACTTCCTATCTCCAGTATTATTTATTAATTCTCCAGTATTATTTATTAATTCTGTTGTTGACTTCTCTCCATGCCACGATGTTAAACTGTCCAGTATCTGCGCTCTTTGTCTTCCTTTGTCTCTTTTTCCTTCAATCTTCACTGTTGTTACAATTTATTCCAGCTTTCCTCTTCTCATAAAATGCCCAAAGAAAGGTTGTGGCTTCCGTCTAACACGAGGAACAAGCTTTCTTTCCTCATTGGCCTTTTTCAAGACATCTTCATTACATTTTTTTCTAGTTGTCAATGGCATTTTTTAACATTTGTGAACTTTACTATTTTTCTTACTTGTTAAATGTCCGTGAGTCTCTCCCGTTGTAGCAAAATCTGCGAGAATAAACGCTCAATTCAATAAGATTTAGGCATAAAACGATAATAAATACATTAGCCCGCATGTGTCTGACGGTTGGCATCTTGGACGCCAGCAGCGCTGCTTTTTGCACAGTGCTAAGCCTATAGACCGATTTCACGGTAATAGTCTGACACGCTTTTGGTTTCGTTTTCGAGAAACACTACTAATATTTAACATTTGCCCGATCTGCTGCATACACTTTGTAGTCTAGCCTTATAATTAACGATTGGCGGAAGCGTGCCGCAAAATAACTATCTGAATTAACGCTTTCTGTCAACTTTAACACAAAATTTAGTAGTAATCCTTACATTGTTTGGTAGTATTACACGATACAATACTAATTATTAACGCCTATTCTTAACCCGCCCCGTCAACACCCCGCTTCGCTGACACAGTCTGCAACGCATATACACACGCTGTGGAAAAGCCAGCCAAGGCAAAACCACGCAGACAATTTTATTTTTCTCCTAGTGGTAGCATTTCTGATGTAACTAAAACAAGTTAGTTATTTGAAAAATACATGCTAGCGAGATGAAGGAGAGGAAAGATGGCGGACTTGTGCAAAATTTTATTTGACGATTAACGATGACAAAGATTGAAAAGTTAAACCATTGTGTAGTTCCCCATAAAATTATATGGTAGTATGACGTAAAGTTTGCTGAGTAAGAATGTACTTTAAATAATATGATAGTCCTAGAATTAGAGAAGTTATTGAAGAAATACTAATATCTACGGACACTCGACCAGACTTGCGTTCCTGCTTATGTTTTTTGGTAACGTTAGGGGGACGCGAGCTTGGAAAAGAGGCAGGGAGGTACATTCAAATTCGCTTGGGTAAAAGAGTATGAATGGAAAAGGGGAGCGGTAGGAAAAATGTAATCCTAAACGAAACATCTTTTTGTATTGGGCATGACAAAAGCAGACTGGCCAATCGACCACCAGACGCAGAAATTATTCGAAATTATTTTGGTTTTTCATTCAAACTGCTTTTGAATTCAAGTAGTCGAACGTTTCGATTGGCCAGTGCTAGTAAATATTAGCAAAAGGCTTTGACTATGCATTGCCAGTTGAACTAAAAATTGTATTCAGATACGCTGAGAAACAGCTGTGTTAATTCTAAACTTAAATAAAGAATAAATTCACAGTCTGTGCAGTTCGGAGGAAGCTGAGGCCATTTCTTCACACAGTCAGCGTCATTTGTTTATATATTTCTTGATTGTGGTAAGGATATTTTATGAAATTTAATATGTTTGGTCCAACTACAAAGTTAGATACTGCTATTGGGAAAAAGTGAAGGACATGTCGGAAGCAGACATTGTTGAGTCCTCACATTAAACGGTATCTAACTGATGTATGTTGTTATGATTATGTTGCCATATTATTGTATTAAAATAAATTAGTAAGCCTCTGTGTTCAATGAACACTGTTTAACATGCCTGAAGCAAATAAATTTGAAAAAAAGAAAAGAAGAGAATATCATATCAAAGGAAATGTGGTTACTCCACATTATTGTATGGAGGAAAAGTATGTGAACGTACAGTGGCGTATCTGCTATAAGGACCTGCGGTGTGGTCACAGCAAGGTGGGAGTCCTGTACAATTCGGGGCTAGTGCACTTGTAAGGCACGCGAGGCTGACCCCATACCCACGTAGGAAATTAAGTGTTAGAATAAGTGATCAGAGATAAAAGGCCAGGGTGTCCTTTTGTTGCAGAGGGTCTATGTTCCTGTTGCCGGCTGGTGACAGGAAACCTGCTGAGTACTAATAAACGCCAACCAGTCTCCAACCAGACTTATATGCTGTCGAAGACCAGTAGGAGCTTTGGCGAGTGGTGAAATTGAAACTTTCTGCAACTACACATTGAAATATCTTACAACAAAGACTCCCAGGTGATGTGTTAGACATCTGGGGCATCTCTGACATTTTCTTGTGTTTCAAAACAATACACAGGACATTTATGGGGGTAGGATGAACTACAGCCCTCATCTACAGTGACTCTCCCTTTATATGAATAAAGTGAATTCTTTTAATATTTCCTACAGGAAAGACATATATATATAAATACATAATAACTTTTTAGTTATTGGGCAAATTGTCCCAACATTTTAATTGTTCTTTTCTGTAAACTATCTTGTCCTTATTTTCAAAGACCTGTCCACAAGCTATGAATGGACAGGCAAAATAAATTGTAAAGAAGATTTGTTAAAGAAAAACTTAACTGCTAGTTTTATTATCTTCTTTATAGAAACTTAAAGTGTTTGACTGTTGTGTACCATCATTTCATTTCTCCCCTAGACACTAGGTACACCATACACCATACACTAGAGCCAGAATAGTGACCGTGTGAGACCTAGGGAGGTAGCGGTAGGTTCTCTGCACATAATTCATCATCATCATTTATAGAGTCAGAGACCTACATGTGCTTGACCTCACACGGTTATAGCAGACACTTTTTCATTCTTTTAGGATACCATTATAACCTCCCCAGCAAAATCAACTTTGCTACATAAATTGGTAGGCTTGTCCGGGCATCTGAATTTCTCTTAGTACTACATACATCGGGATCTGGGGTTTAGCTTTAACAACAGTCTAATTTTCCCAGGGAATCCCCATATATTATTACCCATGATTTGGGAAGTGAAGAAAGTGTCAGAGCCCAGATTTAATTAAATAAATTTATAATTAGTTAAAGATTTAGTTAGAACATTTTATATTTATCAGAATGGCAGATCTGGCCAAGTTTCGCTCTGCGGCTGTACAGACTGCTAAAGAGATGGGCATGGATGGACCAGAGTTGGTTCAATATGTGAAGGTAGAATGTGACAAATTTATTGAACGAGATAGGGAAGACAGGAAGTTAGAAGCAGAAAGAAAGTTAGAGGCTGAAAAAGAAATTAAGAGGCTGCAGATTGAGGCTGACAAGGAGGCTAGGGCATTGGAGGCTGAGACTAAGAAGTTACAGATAGAGGCAGAAGAAAAGAGATTGGCTGCAGAAAGAGAAGAAAAGAGATTGACTGCCGAAAGGGAGGCAGAAGAAAAGAGATTGACTGCTGAAAGGGAGGCAGAAGAAAAGAGATCGACTGCCGAAAGGGAAGCAGCAAAAGGAGGAGAAAAGATTACAGAGGGAGCATGAGCTACGACTAAGGGAGTTAGAATTTCAAGGCCATGCTCCTGAAAATGGTGCCAGCCCTTTTGCCTCAGATGCCACTGCTAATCAGGGAGCCTCAACCTCAGCTATGGGTTTTCATGTAGACCATTTTGTTGAGAAAGACGATGATATCGAAGGGTATTTAAGCAGGTTTGAACTTTTAGCCACTACTTATGGGTTAGAAAGAGAAAGATGGGGGGTAAAGTTGTCTCAGGGACTTCGGGGAACAGCTTATGAAGTGTTTTCCAAAATGAGCAGGGATGACCAAGACAACTATGACATGTTGAAGCAAGCTCTTCTGTTAAGATACGAAAAGAACAGAGAGTTTTATAGAAAGAAATATAGGAATGCCAGGCTACTGTCGGGTGAGACCTATCACCAGTTCTCCGCCCGGTTGGAAACGTATATGGAGAAATGGGCTACTTTGGGGAAAACCCAAGATCTCAAAGAGATGATACTCATTGAACAGATGAGAGAGTCCATGGCTCCAGACATGAGAAATTTTTTCATGGAACAGGGTGTGGAGAGGCTGGGTGAGATAATAAATGTCGCTGAAAGGTATCAGGCAGCCCAGGCAGAGGTAGCTGGCACAAAGAAGAAACAAATAGATCAGAGTAAGGCCCCCCAAAACCATAATAAATTCGATAATAGAAATAAGCAGAACTTTGATAGGCCTCGAAATGAGTTTAAGAATAGACCCTCACAATTTAATGATAGAAGGAATGATGAAAGAAAACCTTTTAACCAAGGAAAGAGGCATTGTAAAAATTGTCGGATGGACAACCATAACACTGAAAATTGTAGAAGGAAAACTCCAAGTTTCGCTGCCATGAAAACGGGGAGGAAGGGAGTAAAGGTCAACTCTATTGAACAGCAGGAACCTTACCACCCCCCAGTGTGTGAAGATGTAAATGCAATGGAGTCACCATAAGGTGTTTGTATGATACGGGATTAGATTATGATTCAGTTGTGAGTTCTCACTTGGTGCAGGCAGATCAATACACCACAGAAACAGTGGAGATCCAAGCTGCAACCAAGGACGTAGCGATCATGACACTTCCCATCGCCAGGATAAATGTGAAGACGCGATATGTGGAAGGAGTAATCAAGGCAGCAGTGTTAAATGACCCAATCTACCCTCTGATATTGGGGTGTAGATATGTCTTCTTGGGGAATCCCAAGAGACCGGTGATCATGGCAACAGTCCAGACACGATCACAATCCAAAAAGGAAGAAGATGAACCCATAAATACTCATCCAGAGGAGATGAGAAAGGCACAGGCTGAAGATAAGTCACTGAAGCCGTGTTACAAGAAACTCCCAAACAGCCATACTCCTCACTTACGTGCAGTCTTTGATATCTTACAATATTATACATTGGTATTCTTGTTATCTTCGCAAATATTTTGAAAGCAAAATGGTGCTTAAGGGAAAGTCATTATTGAGTTACTTCCCTTGAAAGTTGTGTCGGCTCTTTCGATCAAACTCCGCGGATAAATCCATTTTACTGCGATTTATTCGTTGTTTGGGTAATAATAGATTGTTCTTGCTTCAGAATATCTATGGCCTGAATTTATGTGTATTGTTTGTCTGAGTAGGACGAGTCTGTCTTATATCTGTATATCTTTACATATCTAAGTCGAACTATATGTTCTGTTGTCTCTAGAGAGGTCGAAGGCTATTCGGCGGATGTGTCGCTAGAGTGTGGTGTGATTTGGCTTCGTCCTGATAGGGACTGTGTGTTTTCCATGTCGGCCTGTCGCCGGGGAAAAAGTGATCTCAGTATTTGTGGGGAAGGTGATAGTTGTCTAAACCTATCGTGTATGCTTTACCCCAGTGTTTAGTCGTATTGCCAAGGAATGGCAGTTTCATAATTCCTATACCAAGGTAATCAAAGACACTCTTATGAACTCTCGATCGAAGCCACCATTTTCGCTAGTTACGATTTGAATGTCTAAGAGAATATATTTGACTCGATGAAAACGACTTCGATTCCTAGCAGCACTATATCCTGTAGATTGCAGTCAATTGTTCATGATCAAATCTACAGAGCAATGAAATGTTTTATGAATGACTAACTTTAGGACAGATGCATTATCTGTATCCAAACGTGAGTGACAGCTCACGAGTGAAGCCATCTTGGAACCAAAACATGTAGTGACTTTCAAGAAGAGAAAAGGGGATGCCCGTATTATCGCTTGTTTAGTCCAGAGATCACTGCTACACATGAGAACCATTTATCAGCGGTTCAATATTATTATATGGAAAAAATATGTGCTGAACATTATGTTGAAGAATCGTCGCTAGACGAGATTAGGTTTAGAAGCCATCTGAAATATTGTTTATAAGCTGACGTGCTCAGTCAGTGAAGTCAGATGATTTATATGTATGGGCGATACTGAGTGCTTGGCTACTGACAGTCCATTATAATATTAATCTACATGAGTGCCCATGTAACATAACATTGCAAGACCATTTATCCACTGTACTATGATGTATTATGCCAACCTGTGATTTGTCACTATCTGTGCTGTCGAGTGTGTACGTCCAATTAAACTTTAGAAAAGGTACACAGTCGTTGGTGTCGATGACTTCCAGTCATACATGAGTGTGAGAAAAGAACATTTGTCAACAACACGAACCCTTATCATCATTCGCACATTGTACACTCAATCCATGTCTACACACCACTGCGTAGGTCAAGTTGACATTCCATACACTACAGTGGAGCAAACAACACCATAGAGATCTTATCAACTGATGATGATGATGATGTCTGCTTCCATCCACTTATATCTATCTTTTGGTGGATATCATTAACGGGAATAAAAATCCAACGTTATCCAACTTTATCAACTTTATCAACTGGTGGACCAGCTTTCTGGGTTTGACCTCGCAGAAGTTCAGAAGTCAACAGATTACCGATACCAGACCGTTTCCTGTGGCTGATACGACACACTTGCAGTATTGGTTTGCTCTTTGTCAACACTTCGTCACGTGACCTGTCAGGTGAATGCAGTATGTAGGTCAGCGTTGTTGACATTTTTTACATTAGACATTATAGAGTTTCACAGAACAGTTGGATCAATTCTTGTCAATGTTAACAGGAAGACAGTATGAGTGAACTAAGAAGTCCTATTTTCATCGATGGATCTTCTTGTTTTCTGTATATGAACTTTAATATTTAAGGCCAGAATGTTTAATTGAATAAAGTGGCAGTTTGTTGATTTTCATAAAAATAACTTTGCCATTACTGTAAACTGAGCCTATTTTGCAACACATACTATCATACACATAATTTATATATATTTATGTTTACATGTTATTTGTTTGTATAGTATGTTAGTTTCTATGTCAGCGGGTTGTGTTTAAGGTTGGGCGGCGTCCTCACAACAGAATATCCCACGTCATAGAGGGTCCGTTGTGGGCGTTTTTCTATAGGTGCAATTTTCTTGATTGAAAATTTGCTGCGACAACTGTTGCTTTTGTGTTAGCTGTGAAGTCTGTAATTATTGTTATTTTTTGTGATATTTCTTTGTTCTTTAGTTTTGTTTTGATTTGTTTGTAATTTGTTGGTCTAACCTTTTCTATCTTTCAGTTCTATTCACAATTTATATTCATATATTGTGACGTCATTTGTGTTGTTATTCTTTGCAGATTCAGTGATTATTTTCATTGATTTCCCTATTTGATTTATTTGATTTCTGCAAACGTTCTTGTATTGTCAGTCCTATTTGTACTTTATGTATTCTGTTGGTTGACATATGTTTTATATAGGTATATTTCATAAGACACAATTGCCTGTGCACTGCACTTGGATTATGGTATAAACCAGTACCTGATTATTATTACTATTATACAAGACCTTATTAAAGGCTTGTGACCCACAGATATTGGGATAGTATACTGATTAATCAAGTCATTGAGAACTTGTGGTATTATTATTGATTCAGGTGATTAGTATTATTGTTAGACATCATGTCTACATTAGAATACTTCATTACACAAGGGAAAGCCCTTGATAAGACTGGTCAACAATTAGAACAATGGGCAGTTGCTCAATATGACAAAGCATTAGCTGCAGAAGAGAGAAGAGCTATGGCAGAAGAGAAAAGATTAGCTGCAGAAGAAAGAAAAGCTATGGCGGAAGAGAAAAGATTAGAAAGAGAAGCTGAGGCTGCTGCTGAACAAAAGAAATTGCAGATGCAGGTAGAGGAAAGGAGATTTGAAGCTGAACAAAAAAAATTGGAAAGAGAAGCTGCGGCTGAACAAAAAAGATTAGACAGTGAAGCTGAACAAAAAAAATTGGAAAGAGAAGCTGCGGCTGAACAAAAAAGATTAGACAGTGAAGCTGAACAAAAAAGATTAGACAGGGAAGCTGAACAAAAAAAGATTAGACAGGGAAGCTGAACAAAAAAGATTAGACAGAGAGGCTGAAGAAAAAAAAGCAATAAGAGAACATGAATTTGAGTTGGAGAAATTAAGATTGACAAGTATGAGTAATGTTAATCAGGCATCTAGTGGTAATGATAAACCTTCTACTTACAAGGTTAAGGTTCCACCGTTCAATCAGTCCAGTGACGATATTACATTCTGGCTGGATAGATTTGAACGTTCTTGTCGTACACATAATGTGGATAAATCACAATACGCTAATCAATTATCAGAAAACTTGAAAGGTGAATCTTTGACTAGATTATGCCTTGTAGGAGAAGCAGATAAGGATAATTATGATGTCATTAGGGCGGCTTTGATAAAAAAATATCAGCTAAGTGAGGAAGGCTATCGCCTTTTATTTAAAACGATGGTACCTGAGACGGGTGTAGAATTCTCAGAATTCACTGCAAAGGCACGTCTCACAGTTGATCGTTGGATTGAGCTTTCCAAAACAGAAAAAACGTATGAAGGACTTATGGATTTGTTGCTCAGAGATAAGATTATGTCATGTGTGAACAAACCTTTCCTTGAATTTATACATGAGCGTAAACCCAAATCTCTAAAAGAAATGGAAGAATATTGTTCCCAATATGTCACTGCACACCCCGACGTGACTTTTGGCAACACTAAGATTAAGGAGAGTATGCCAGTTGCTTCAGCAACACCATACAATCCCAATTATTCACACAGATTTCAGGGACCTCAAAACAGATTTGATAAAAAAAAGGTAACCATAATAGTTATCAAAACCAAGGTAACCAATCATTTCAGGGTTCTTCTTCAAAGAACTGGAGACGACCTGATAGCTCTCGACACAGGGGTGGTCATAATTATAGGAATTTCCGTAGAGGAAGTAATTATAGAAACTATCAGGGTTATCCGTCTTGGAGTCAACAAGATCATAATTACAGAGATACTCATTATAATGAATATGATAATGGTAACCAAGGGAACTATGACTCAAACCCAAATAGGGTTACAATAGAGGTAACAATAACTACAGAGGTGATAATAACCGAGGTAGATCTCAAAACAAAAGACATAAACCACATTTTCAGGCAAACTCTGCACAACAAGAGTCCCATGAAGCCTATAAACAGAGTAAAGATAATAATGATGCTAGTAATATGGCATGTGCCGCTTTTGATTTTGGGAGAGCATCTCAGTGCCCCCAATGCAAAACGTTATTTGAGCCAACCACAGTGTCTACTTTAAGCTGTGGCCATCCTCTTCCTGCTCTTCCAGCATCAGTCGCGCATGATGGAAGAGGTTCTCTTGTCTTACATAAGGGTTTAGTGAATAACAATCCAGTCTCTGTGCTATTTGATTCTGGATGCACCACAATTGGTGTTAGGCAGTCACTCGTAGATCCTTCCCGTGCCACTGGACAAGTAGTCAAATGTGTAACATTTGGTGGCACATTAGAGAAATACTCTACTGCTATCATTAGGATTGCTACTCCTTTCTTTACAGGAGATGTACACGCATGTCTTCTTCCGAATCCGATCGCTGACCTCATCATCGGTCGCATTCATGGAGTCAAGGAATGCACTCCGCAACAAATTTCCCACGTGGGAAAGGCAAAACATGCAGATTGCTAACGCTGTAGTCACTAGAGCTCAGGCTCTTAATATGCCTCAAACTTCATCTATTGAAGATAATGAAGTGCATAACCAAGATAATCCCTTGGTAATTTCTCGTGACTCGTTTATAAAACAGCAAGAAGATGATCCCACTCTGAAGAAATTCTTCATTCTTGCAACTAAAGGTGATCCGAATAAAGACACAAGTCGTAAATCGTGGATTACAAAGAAGAATGGCGTACTTGTACGTATGGTTCAAGACTCCATTACGTCAAGTCATTCTCAAATCCTGGTTCCCAAGAATTTGAGAGTTAAAATTTTGCAGCACGCTCACGACTCTCAGTGTGCTGGACACATGGGTTTTTCCCGTACTAAGTCAAGAGTCCTTGCGGCTTTCTTTTGGCCATTGGTAAACAAGGACATACGTATTTATTGTCGATCTTGTAAAGTATGTCAGGAAGTTAAATCCAAAGGTCCACGGCATGCTGCACCCATTCAGGCGGCGGACATTCCTATTCGGCCGTTTCAAAAAATGGCCATAGACATTATTGGTCCATTTAAGATCAAGTCTGCCAGAGGACATCAGTTTATCTTGACGTGTGTTGATATGTGCACACGTTGGCCAGAGGCTATTCCTCTGAAGAGCATTACTACTGCTGATATTGCAGATGCTCTTTGGCTTATATTTTCTCGTCTGGGGTTCCCGGAGAAATATTGTCAGACCATGGCACCCAACTAATATCAGATACCATGTCTCAAGTAATGTCTACTCTGCAGATAGATAGATCTTTAAGTAGTATCTACCATCCAATGTCTAATGGTATGGTCGAACGCCTTAATAGAACACTTAAAAAACTTACTGGGGAAGATAACTGAGGATCATCCTCAAGACTGGGACAGAGTTTTACCTGCGGCCCTCTTCGCTTACAGAGAGGTACCCAATGAACATACGGGATTTTCTCCCTTTGAACTCGTCTTTGGCGCGCGTCCGCGTGGCCCTATGTCGTTGCTTCACGATCTCATAACATCTGACAATATTGACGATGACACAAAGTCATCCTACGAATATGTCATCGCGTTGAGACAAAAAAATTATCGAAGCATGCAAATTAGCAACTTCTTCTTCTGAATTTGCGAAACAGAAGGCAAGGCAATTTGCCAATAAGAAGAGATGCTTACGACAACTTTGTCCTGGTGACAAAGCATTTGTATTACTACCTTGTAGGGAAAACAGATTACTTATTTCTTGGAAAGGTCCGTACGATATAATATCAAAAATTTCCGATGTCGACTATATTGTCGATATTGATGGGAAGCATAAAACCTTCCACATCAATATGCTTACTGAATTCCATGAACGTCCGGATTATTTGCAACCCATTTTCCAAGCAACGGACAATTCTCCAGTACAACATGGTCATTACTCATCACTGTCCGTGATACAGGATGAGGAAACAAGTTTTTCAGATGTAAATCTTCCTCTTCCAATGATCCCACTTCATTCCAGTGAATCATGGAAGAACGTTACTGTCTCTCCTGATTTGTCTCTAGGAGAACAGCGACAAGTTTCAACTATGTTGCAAACATTTCAGGATGTACTCACTGACATCCCTGGACAAACGAATGTCATTCAACATGACATTGTTCTAACTGACCATACTCCTATTAGGGTTAGACCTTATCCTATACCTATACATTTTCAAGCACAGGTCGAGAAAGAGTTGGATGAGATGATAGATTTGAAAATAATCGAACCATCCACCTCTGCATATTCTTCGCCGATGGTTATTGTGCGTAAAAAAGACAATAACATACGTCTTTGCGTTGACTATCGAAAATTGAATCAAGTAACTAAGTTCGATGCCGAACCTATGCCTTTACTGGAAGAGCTACTTACTCGACTCTCCAAATCTCATTTTTTCACTAAACTTGATTTGTCTAAAGGATATTGGCAAGTTCCTTTATCTGAACGCGCCAAACCTCTCACGGCTTTTTCAACAACTAGAGGTTTGTTCCAATGGAATTTTATGCCTTTCGGTCTTATGAACGCACCAGCTACGTTCGTACGCATGATGCGCCGAATCCTATCTTATCGGTCAGATGTCATTGCATATCTAGACGACATCTGTCTTTTCAGCGATACTTGGGAAGATCACTATTCAGGGTTAGATGAATTGCTGTCTACTTTGCGTGAGCACAACCTGACAGCGAAACCCTCTAAAGCCTATATTGGTTTTAGCGAAATTTCTTTCCTAGGCCACCGAGTTGGTCATGGTTTCCTAAAGACAGAGGACCATAATACTAGTAAGATACTTAACATCTCAATCCCTAAGACTAAAAAACAGGTGAGAAGTCTGTTAGGTCTTATTCAATTTTATGGCAGATTCATTCAGAATCTATCCTCTATCATGGCACCTCTCTCAACACTTCTAAAGAAAGGTTCGCCTAATGTGGTCCACTGGTCTCAGGAATGCCAATGCTCTCTGGATAAGATTAAAACACTGTTTTCAACACCACCTATTTTAGTGCTACCCACTAAAGATAAGACATTCGTTCTTCGTAGTGACGCTTCATCCACTGGGATTGGAGCGGCACTAATGCAAGAGTACTCTGGAACTCTGCATCCTGTAATGTATATTTCCAGAAAACTTAATGCGGCAGAAAGGAATTATTCGGTTTTAGACCGTGAGCTATTAGCTATGGTTTGGTCGATCCTCAAACTACAGAGATTCCTTCTAGGCGCACATTTCATAGTAGAAACCGACCAAAAAGCTCTTACTGCTATACAGAGTAAGAATTTGAAGAGCTCGAGGTCTACTCGATATGCAATTGCTCTTCAACCTTTTCATTTCTCTGTGCGAGCTATTCGTGGATCAGATAATGTGATGGCAGACATTCTGTCAAGATGCCCACATGATTCCACATAACTATTAGGGCTTAGACTTCTTGATATGTCTAGTTCTATAGTAGTTCCTTTTCTATATCATGATAGATACACATTTGTAATTTAATAATATAATGATTGTATCACTACATAGCGGTTCATTGATGTTTATTCACCGCTGTGCTTTGATGATTTTTTCTTCATAAATCATAAATTTAAGATATCTAATACGAAATGATGATATGAATTTTTTTAGGCATTGTGTAATTGCCAGAATTGTATTATACTTTGATGACACCTTCCTGGAAAAATATACTTGTAGAGAAATAATTTCTCTCAGTTTATGAGACACATTCTCACCAGTCGCTCCATAAGTCGACTTAGCCTCATATTAGGCGTTATAGGTATTCCTGATATTTTCATCTGCGCATTATTCATGCGTTGTGAGCCTATTGTACGTTGCTCCTAGATGTATTTCAAAAAGAGAAAAAAAAATGTTCCATTTTTTTTTTCCCGGGAGGTGTGGTAAGACTGTTACGTGCAGTCTTTGATATCTTACAATATTATACATTGGTATTCTTGTTATCTTCGCAAATATTTTGAAAGCAAAATGGTGCTTAAGGGAAAGTCATTATTGAGTTACTTCCCTTGAGGGAGCCGCGCTAGCGTAGTGGTTACAACACCGTTCTGGCGACCGGGTGATTCAGGATCAAACCCGGGCGACGGCATTTGAGGATTTTTCGTCGACCGGGAATTGGACTGGATTAACTCGAGACCTGGCGACGACATTTGAAGGAGTGTCGTCGACCAGGGATTGGCGGCTCCGGAGCCGACCCAGCTGCAATGGGTACCTCCGAAATCGGAGAGTATTTGCCTGAAGGGCGAGGGACACCTGTCTCTGTACAAGTAAAAAAGGGATACTCACGTAAAATCAATGTCAGGTTAGACATAGTAATAACCTGAGATTTCGCCTCGAGTATTAGCGGGCGTACGCAAAAAAAAAAAAAAAAAAAAAAAAAAAAAAAAAAACTTCCCTTGAAAGTTGTGTCGGCTCTTTCGATCAAACTCCGCGGATAAATCCATTTTACTGCGATTTATTCGTTGTTTGGGTAATAATAGATTGTTCTTGCTTCAGAATATCTATGGCCTGAATTTATGTGTATTGTTTGTCTGAGTAGGACGAGTCTGTCTTATATCTGTATATCTTTACATATCTAAGTCGAACTATATGTTCTGTTGTCTCTAGAGAGGTCGAAGGCTATTCGGCGGATGTGTCGCTAGAGTGTGGTGTGATTTGGCTTCGTCCTGATAGGGACTGTGTGTTTTCCATGTCGGCCTGTCGCCGGGGAAAAAGTGATCTCAGTATTTGTGGGGAAGGTGATAGTTGTCTAAACCTATCGTGTATGCTTTACCCCAGTGTTTAGTCATATTGCCAAGGAATGGCAGTTTCATAATTCCTATACCAAGGTAATCAAAGACACTCTTATGAACTCTCGATCGAAGCCACCATTTTCGATAGTTACGATTTGAATGTCTAAGAGAATATATTTGACTCGATGAAAACGACTTCGATTCCTAGCAGCACTATATCCTGTAGATTGCAGTCAATTGTTCATGATCAAATCTACAGAGCAATGAAATGTTTTATGAATGACTAACTTTAGGACAGATGCATTATCTGTATGCAAACGTGAGTGACAGCTCACGAGTGAAGCCATCTTGGATCCAAACATGTAGTGTAGTGACTTTCAAGAAGAGAAAAGGGGATGCCCGTATTATCGCTTGTTTAGTCCAGAGATCACTGCTACCCATGAGAACCCTTTATCAGCGGTTCAATATTATTATATGGAAAAAATATGTGCTGAACATTATGTTGAAGAATCGTCGCTAGACGAGATTAGGTTTAGAAGCCATCTGAAATATTGTTTATAAGCTGACGTGCTCAGTCAGTGAAGTCAGATGATTTATATGTATGGGCGATGCTGAGGGCTTGGCTACTGACAGCCCATTATAATATTAATCTACATGAGTGCCCATGTAACATAACATTGCAAGACCAGTTATCCACTGTACTATGATGTATTATGCCAACCTGTGATTTGTCACTATCTGTGCTGTCGAGTGTGTACGTCCAATTAAACTTTAGAAAAGGTACACAGTCGTTGGTGTCGATGACTTCCAGTCATACATGAGTGTGAGAAAAGAACATTTGTCAACAACACGAACCCTTATCATCATTCGCACATTGTACACTCAATCCATGTCTACACACCACTGCGTAGGTCAAGTTGACATTCCATACACTACAGTGGAGCAAAAAACACCATAGAGATCTTATCAACTGATGATGATGATGATGTCTGCTTCCATTCACTTATATCTATCTTTTGGTGGATATCATTAACGGGAATAAAAATCCAACGTTATCCAACTTTTAGTCAACTTTATCATCCTCCTAATAAAGGAGAATTCTATATGAAGAATAAATTGCTATACAGGAAGGCCGGCACTGGTTCAGCTAGTCACGGACAGCTGGTCCTTCCTAGTTCATATAGGGAGAAAGTAATGGAGTTAGGTCATATTATCCCCTTCAGTGGTCACATGGGGATTAGCGCCACAGGACAGCGTATAGCTTGTCATTATTTCTGGCCAGGGATAACGGAAGACATTAAGAGATATATGTAATCCTGTCCCGAATGCCAGAGAGTAGCTCCAAGGCATTGGACTGCTCCAGCAACTCTTGGGGAAATGCCCATAGTGGGAACCCCTTTTGAGAGAGTTGCAGTGGATATTGTGGGACCTCTCACTCGGACCAAGAGGAGGAACAGTTACATCCTTACTCTGGTAGACACTTGTTCTATGTGGGGAGAGGCGGAAGCCCTGTCATTAATCGAATCAAAACATGTGGCAGAGGCATTACTTACGATATTCACAAGGTTAGGATTCCCGCATCAAATCTTGACTGATAATGGCTCTCAGTTCAAGGGGAAGCTAACTGAAGAGGTTTTCAAGTTGTTTCAAGCCAAGCACTTTCATTGTAGTCCGTATCACCCCCAAGGGAACGGCCAGGTAGAGAGGTTCAATGGGACTCTCATTTCTATCCTGAGAAAGCTGGCACATGAGAAACCTGATACATGGGACCACTACTTGCCCGCCGCATTGTTTGCCTACCGGGAAGTACCACATAATTCAACTGGAATGGTACCCGCAACACTCTTATTTGGGAGGCCTATAAAAGGTCCGTTGGAAGCTCTGTTAAGGACCTGGACAGATAAGAAGGCAGAGGAGACTGTTACCTCATCATACCAATATGTGAACGAACTGACCACTCGTTTAAAAACTAGTTAGAAACTGGCAAATGAAAATTTGAGACAAGCCAGGAAAAAGCATGCTGCTTATTATAATAAGAAAGCGAAGGATAGAGAACTTGCTGTAGGGGAGAAGGTACTTCTTCTATTGCCAGGCAGCAACAATAAACTTCAGATCGGATGGCAAGGGCCATATACAGTTTTGAAAAAGGTATCCAGAACAAATTATAAGATAGACAAAAAGGGAAAGGAGAAAGTCTATCATGTGAACCTTTTGAAGAAATATCTCCACAGACAAATCCAGGAGGGAACACATTTAATGGCCTTGTCTATCGCAACCCAAAGAGAAAATAAGAGAGAAGAAAATGGCATGGAAACAATACTTAGGAGCTAAAAACACAACAGGACAAATGGAAAAATATAGAGAATATGTGACACTCAGAACAGAAGCAAAGAACAAAGTGCTAGCAGCAAAACAGAAGTCCTGGGAAGAATTTGGAGAAAAGCTAGAAAAAGATGCACTAGAACACCAGAAATTGTTCTATAAGACCCTAAAGAACATGAGGAAGGAAAAACAATGCCCTCTCAAGATTATAAAGGACAAGCAAGGCAAATTGCTTACTGCCCCGAAGGAAGTAATGGGAAGATGGAAAGAATATTTCTATGAACTCCTGGATGGTGAGCATGGTGAAGCATCAGAAATGGTAAACACTAGCACAGAAGAGAAAACCAATGATGGTGAAGATGACATAAAGATAGAAGAACTAAAGGCAGCACTGGAGAAAATCAAGATGGGCAAAGCAGCAGGGCATGATGGTATAACACGAGAAATGGTTAAGTTCATGGGAGCATCAGGCGACCTATTACTCTTAAGGGTTTTACAGGCAGCGTGGTACAACAAGACCATACCAAAGGATTTGGAGATTGCCATCATAACACCAATTTTCAAAAAGGGTGACAATCGACAGTGTGGAAACCATAGAGGCATATCCCTTCTCAGTGTCCCTGGTAAAATCTACTCTAGAATCCTAGAGCAGAGACTCCGACGCCTAGCTGAGCCACAATTGGATGAGGTCCAGTGCGGATTCCGAGCAAACCGAAGTACTCAAGACCTAATCTTCACACTCAGACAGCTGAGTGAAAAGGCCCTTGAGTATAAGAGTGAGATGCATCTTTGTTTCATAGATCTAGAAAAGGCGTTTGACAGGGTCCCCTGGAGCAAACTTTGGGACTGTTTGGCAAGGAAGAATATTCCAGCACCTCTGATTCATGCTATACAGAGCTTCTACAAGTCTTGCAGAAATTATGTGAGGACAGCAAACCATAAGTCGGAAGAGTTCAGGACCACCACTGGTGTAAGACAAGGTGATATCCTATCACCTTACCTATCTTTTCATACTCCTTATGGACGATGTCATCAAGGCATGTAAGGAGAGAACAAGAAAGTATTCAGTGGGGTACTGGAAGATGAGACAGGTCTATATTTCGGAGCTGGCATTTGCTGATGATGTTGCCCTGATTGCTAAATCAGAGGCACATCTCCAATCCAACCTGCAAGTCTGGAAGGAAGAGCTGGAGAAGAGAGGGATGGTCATAAGCAGCTCTAAAACAAAATCCATGGTGATATCACGAGAAGAAAGAAAACATCAGATTAAGCTGGGAGAACAGGTCCTGGAGCAGGTCGACCACTTTAAATACCTCGGAGCTATTATAGACCGAAAGGGAGGCATCAAAGAAGAGTTGGCCACTCGAAAAGCAGCAGCTGGGAGACTTTTTCAGGCCATAAATCGAGGATTCCTCAGCAAGAGAGAGGTTGGTAAGAAAACAAAGATGGCTGTATACCGCTCCACCTATGTCCCAGTCTTGACATACGGATGCGAGTCATGGGCAATGACTACAACCAATAAAAGCCAGATCCAAACCTCAGAAATGAGGTATCTGAGGAAGGTGGTTGAAGTAACAAGAAGAGACATGGTACGCAACCAGACGATACGTCAAGGCCTTAAATCCTACCCCCCTGCAGACCCAAGTAGAACAGTCCCAATTAAGATGGTTTGGCCACGTCTGCAGAATGGGAGAAGATCGGATACCACGACAAGCATGGGAAACAAAGAGCCAAGGATCCAGACCCCGAGGACGACCCAGAGTCCGCTGGGAGGACAACATTAGACAATCTTTGAAGGATCGAGGACTAGAATGGAACCAGGCCAGGAGGAAGACAGCCGATAGGATAGTCTGGCGCTCTCTCTTCCAAACCTCTACACCTCACGGTAGAACAGTTGAAAAAAAAAATAAAAAAAAACACACACACCCACACAGATAGTAATACGTCTTACAAGGAGAAGGACATGAAAAACCTACGTTGCGACCACAAGGCCTTCGTCAGGGACAGACAAACAAGAGACAGGAGGGAAAGAAAATGAGAATTAAGTAGAGAACATGAAACTATAAAAATAAGAGAAAAAAACTCCCTTAATATTAAGTCCAGTCACATGTGAAGCAAAGCAGGATGGCTGCCACTAAACCGGAAAGAGGAAGTTGACAGTACATAAGATAAGAAATAATAAAAACAAGGACTGGAAAAGAGTGAGAAAAAAGTAATCAATAAATAATAAATAAAATAAAATAAATAAATAAAATATAAATAAATAAATAATAATAATAAATAAATTTAAAACAAATAAATAAATAAATAAAAACTAAATAAAGAAATAAATAAAATAAAAAATAATAAAGGAAAAAAATAATTTAAAAAAAAAAAAATAAAAAAAAAAATTTTTTTTTATTAAAAAAAAATAAATAAACAAATTTAAAAAAAAAAATAAATAAATAAATAAATAAATAAATTAATAAAATTATTAAATTAAAAAAATGGTAATTTAAAAAAAAAAAAAAAAAAAAAAAAATGGGGTGATCGCATCAAAGTAGAAAGTCATAATACAACAGGGACTTGATAGAGAAAGGCGTCTCAGACAAAAGAATGTTGGGTATTCACACCGTGTGGTTTGAGGCAACCCATAAGATGGATGAGGCGTTGTTCCTGGCGAAACCGACTGTTGGCGTCCGAGGAACAGTATCTGATGGCTGTCACCTGGATGTCAGTGGCACCGTGGTGGTCAGGGCCATTGAAGTGGATGGCCACAGGTGTGGAATTAAACTGAGAGATGTCATAGAGGTGTCTGCAGAATCGGTCGCCCAGTCGTGTGCCCGTTTGGCCGATGTACGTAATGGTGCAACGTTTGAATACAATAGCATAAATGACGTTGCGTGACTCCCATGTGAAGCCCTGGGTGATGGTGAACTTGGCGTTAGGGAACGAGACTGAACGTGTTTCGATTACATACTGACATGTCTTACATCGTGTACGGTTACATGGCTTGGTTCCAAAGTGGCCATCGTTAAAACCCTCTCTCTATTATCAGTTGTTTTAATCTGTTTTGAGGAGAGTTTCATATTAATATATATTATTTATGTGGGTGGTAGCGGTTATTTTTGGGTATTATATTTCCTGACAAAAAGGGAGAGAACAAAAACCATCGTCCTTTCTTAAAAAGTTGCCGGACGAAACTTAGGAGTCATCTTACACTGAATGACCCACTCTGGGTATATACGTCAGAAGAATTGAGAGGGTCCTAAATCATATTCACAAGTGTCCTGCTGCTGCTGTTTTATACGGTATCAATCCTGGCATTTAGAATATACAACGATATAGTATCAAATTAGGATTAAAAACCGAACGGAGGCCGGCGCCTATGTGCGACACTCATTAACACGCGGCTCCTGCTCTAGCAAACATAAGTGAGGGCACGTCGCTGCCACCGAATCAACCCTTTACCTCCCAATATTCACCACATATGCTAGGGAGCGGAGAAAGTGTAGCCGTGTATATACATCGATTCTCAATGCACTG